>CAUYSK010036907.1:0-124538 GCA_963575035.1 Avahi laniger | reverse complement strand
GTGTTCTAATTGTTACACAATGCTTTGCCTATGTTAACTCATTTTAGTCCTCACAACAACCCTACGAGATAAGTATTATTTTTTTCACCATTTCACAGATAAGGAAACAGTCACAGAGGGGTTAAGCAAACTGCCCATGTTACACACATTAGTAAGTAAGTGATGGAATCAGGATCAGGGCAGGGCAAATCCCATACTCCAAATCAGCATTACTCAAAGCGTAATCCACACACTGATGCTCATCTGTGAATTGTTTATCATTGGTCTGTGATAAACATAGAAATTGAAAGTAAAGGTGTGATCAGTGGTCTTGTGTCTTTGAACAAAGTATAGACCAGTTTGAGTGTTGTCAAATGGTGTGAAATTGCATGTGGCATGAACTGCATGTAAGTCGTGAGCTGTAGGAACACATTTCAGTCCATGATGGATTGGGAGAAGAATGGTCCTTCACCTCAGATAGTTCAAAAAGCAACGCTCTGAACTGTATGCTCTGCCACCATGGATGAAATGAAGTGTTAAATCTCCTCTCTTTTGTCTCCCGATACTCCATGTAATATGTCATGTGCAAAAACTATCATTTGTAATTTGTCTTGTGGAAGCTCATTTCATTTTTTTCTTCACCTCTTGCGTCTGTGAGAAAGTAAGTGTGAGAGAAATGTCCAGAAAGGGAAGCGGTCAGTTGACCTCTGGCCTTCCATTGACACTGCCAAATCATAGCTTGGGTTCCATAGTATGCCAGTCGCCTTCCTGCTATCATTCTGCAATACCTTTGGAAATTGTGAGCCCGTGGGACAAGCAAGGTAGTATAAGTGCTAAGTACTTATCAATATTGTATCTGGTCAAGTGGTCCAGAAGATTTGAGAATGGTGTTAATTGGACCAATAATATGTGCTACATTTTTTCTCTACTGAAGAAATAACCTACTCTTCTAGTCATAATCTACCAGCCTGGAGAAATGATATTGGTTATGAGGTTTGGGTAGCTTTCTGTAATATTATCACCGTGGGGCAGGGTGGGGTGCAGAGGGATGCTGAGGGGAGTTTCACAGTTCCATCTTTGTGTGCGAAAACTGGCACAATTATTCTCAAGTGAAGAAAATAATATGAAATGATGTTCCTGCTATTATGCAGAAAATCAGTGTAAGTGGCACATTATTCAGAAATCTTTATCTTTTAATCCAATATGATAGCCCTTAAATCATATCTCCCACCAGCCCCTTGCTCTGTTTAGAGGTTTATTTTGTTCACTTAGCGAATGACTCTTTCTAGGTCAAGTATCAGATATATGGCACCTGGGTGGAAGTGATGAGTTCATTTTTGTCTTTTGTGTTGTCATTCTTAATGTCACCTCATGTGTTCAATATTCTATGTTGGCTGTAGAACCAAATTCCTCTCCCTTTCCTGAAAGAGAAGAGGACTGACACCCTAGCATAGGAACAATTTCTTTATTTCTCTCTTCTCACCTCCCTCCTCTCCTCTGTTCTCTCTCTCTTTCTGAAAAATTAGAAAAAACTTCTGATAAAAAATCAAAGTACGGAGTAAATATTGCCAATAAGTGAGTATTTCCTTGCAGTTTCGAATAGAATCATAGTTCTGATAAAGAGATTCTGAAGGCTTACAATTCTCATAAAATCCAGATGCTTCCACAAACAAGGCACACACAGAGGTAAAGAGGTAAAATGTGGAATTTTGGGGAGATATTTAGTTCCTATATTGCCTTAGTCTAAAACAATGAAAATTTCATTTCAAATTACTCACCAACTTATTCCAGTAGAAAACAACCTCTGCCTTGGGTAGTTTGCTTCATGGATAGTAAATGGGAACACAGAAGCAATTGTTTTGCAGCACATAGTGACACGAATGGTCCCACATATATAATAATGCATACGCAAAAGCATGGATTTGTGCTATATTGATATCTTCCTTAATACTTACTACTTCTTGCATCTTCAGTTTTGCAAGGTTTTGTCTGTTGTTTGTTTTTAATCTAACTTGCTTCACTTAAGAAATTTTCTCGTCATGTGTGGGGAAGAGGAAGGGATATATGAAAAACAGTGCTCTGGGGTGTTCGAAGTTCTTCTGTTAACTCTTGGAAGCACAGAAAATACAACTTTTATTGGATAATGACTGTATTCACTGAAGTTCTGGAAGCAACACTTTGTTTTGACTTTGAGAGATAATACTTATAATGTGATCTACTAACATATCTTTTCGATTTTAACACAGACTCTAGCTATGTGACAATTCAGATTTTTAAAATTTATATCCCCTTTCTACCACCTCTTAAACAACTAACACAAAAATATTCTTTACAATTTAAATATAGAATCTAGAGAGATGACATTCTGGATTTTGTTGTTACTTTTCTATTTCTTTTACCAATCCTATATAAGCAAATTAACACTATCTGTGGGTGATTAATGAAAAAACCTATACACATGTAGACACATCTATACATGTATATTATTAATAACCCCTCCGATGAGAAAACAAAACAAAGCAAGACGTTCAAGGGATCTGGTGTAATTGTCAAGGAGAATGGCTTCGGGAACCATACACTCTCCCTGTGCTCAGGCCTTCGGGAGCCACAAGCAGCCTCCCAGCTACAACGTCATAGACGATATAGCCTGTTAAAATAATAATGCTTTTATTTTTAGGATGCTACTTATAATAGGAAGGTGATCTTTGCCAAGACAGCAGTTATCATTTTGACTCCAGAAATAAGTAAAAGTTGTATTTTTTGATGATAAGAATGAAAACTTCAGTGGAAATATTCCTTTTCTGAGACTAGCTTGCTCTCCTCTCACCATTTGTCTACATGGGAAGAGTTACGATGTGTACCTGTCTTTTTCGATTCTGCCTCTGATACTGGATGCATATCTTTTGGCTATCAGTGTTTCCTGATGCTACTTACCCCTTGAAGGTGGGGAAAAGGCTGAAGAAACTTATTTCTGTAATGCTAATCTTTCTTCCAAGACACTTGTAAATTGACTTGCCAAGAAGCATTCTTCTCAGTCTACAAGCATGCTCCAAAAATCGATGCAGGTGGCTAGCTAAATTTATGGTGGATCAGACTCACACTGTTGTGTGTGGGAGTACTCTTGGGAGTCGAGGGATAGGAAGATATTGTCAGCATAAAATATCTAATTCCGTACTAAACTATGAGCACTTTTAGGTCAGTCACCTTAGTCAACTTCATTCCCTGACATGTAACTCAGTACCCGGCAGTGTTTTGTAGTAATTAAGAATATGTGTGATCTAGAATCCAACTACTCAGCTTTAAATTTTGGCTCTACTACTATATGATCCCAGATCCTAAGTTACCTGTGTTTTAGTATTTTCAACCTTAAAATGTGGGCAATATTACCACTTAACTCATGGAATTATTATGCAAATGGAACAGGTAAAGCGTAAAGTGTGTAAAGTAATTAGCCGATAGTGAGCAATTGGTGCAGTTTAACTACATAAATAAGTATTTTTTGACTCACCAAACTTCGATGTGAACTGTTACCTTGAGGTGGTTAGTAAAGATGAAATCATAATGGGAGAGAACCTGAATGTGAAGACGTTATTCTGACTTTGCTTGAGAAGTAAAAACACAGACACCAAAAAAAAAAGGTAAGCCAGAGAGAATCCAGACATATGAAGTATCATCCGAGAAGAATTGAAGGAGGGTAATGAAGTAAAATAGAGGCCCACAGCTCCTCTTTTCTGACCTGAAACTTTTTATCGAACTACCTGTGTCATAAAACAGGGAGAGGAGTTTTGCTGCCAATGACTATGATTTGATGCCTTAACCATATTAATGTAGCAAGTGTGACTCTATCTTGATGCCTGGAGTCTAAATGAGAAGGTCTGAAAAAAGAGGAGCATTTCAGAGGTTGAGAACTATGAAACCAATAGGCGGCTTCCTGCCTTCGCAGGCCACTCTCTATAAAGCATCCTCGCTCCCTGAGGGCCTCGGACATTCCTCAGTGCTGTGAGCAGGGAGGAGAGAAACGCTTTCTAGTTGGCTCAGATTACCTTGTTCTGGTTAAATGAAAAAGTATTAGCGTACGTTTCTTGTCACCACAATTCCAGCTGTCCAAGTCAGTGTTTTTGAAGCAGAAATCTTATAACTCCTAAAGTTAAAAAAAAAAAGTGTTGTCGAGCAAATTTTCCCATCTCTGACACCCTGTTTCCTGCCTGTTGTGTGCAACAGGAAGGCAAAAAGGTAAAGTCTAAACAATAGACACTCCTCAGTGAGTGCTTAAGGCAGCATTGACTGAAGGTACATATTAATAGAATTTGCCATTCTGAAAGACACTCATCAGAAAGCAAACCCCTTAAGGAGAAAAATTAGCCAGACTGTTTTTGCATGCTACTCCTGAGCACACGCTAAAATGACCACGGTTGTTTTTAATGCCCAGCAGACCTTCAGGACTAATCCTGTTACCACGAGACATCCAGAACTGTCTGGTTAACACTCAGACTCTAATCCCCACAGATTTGTCCACTCCCTTTTCTGACCCCACAACCAACCCCTTCCCCTGGGCCCTCTGGAACTCACAGTCATATACAAAATCTCCTGTATCCTCAATTTTTCCTGAACTCTTGCTTTCATTTTCTCACTGAAACTTAAGCTTGGACACTGTAGGAGACACCACTTTCCCTAAAGCCACCTCAAATTGGGGAAGTGTACCTGCAGGTGCCAGTGGGCCTTCCTCCTTGCCATTTCCAGATCATTCTCACTTCATGTTCTGTATACACCTCCATCTATGAATCTCATGTATCTTCTAACCAGGTCACCCACAACCTCTCCTTACTTTACTCACTGCATTCTGTACTGTTCCTGCCATATTCTTGGTGATTTTAGTACCTTGGCCTCTCAGTTCTTTGGCCTCTTCTCCTCCAATGATTTTTGTTTCTGTTCTACCTCAGCCACTCCTGCAGTGGCCATAACGTAAACCCTGTCATTACCAATTACTAAAATCCCTCCATAATCCCAACCTCTGGCATCTTACTCTTGGATTACTTCTTCCTATTTTTGCAGCTCAGTACTTTGGGTATTCTGATACCAACACTTTTTTTTTTTAATCTTTAGGAACTATGAGCCATTATTTCTATTATTTTTTCTTTGTTGTTCATTCTCCTCAAGCTTTCACTTTCCTCCATACTCTGCTTAGATTCCAAGGAAAATCATTATTATTCTCTTGCATACACATGTAAAAATTTTCATGTCCCTCTCTCTCTCTCCTTTGAGCCACTCTGGTAAAACCCTAATCTTGGCTGTCTTCTTGTTCTTTTTTTTTACCTGCATACACCTATACAGGGCTGGAGAAAAACAGTCTACCATGCTGACTGTTCTCACTCTAACGTTATGACTACTACTCTCAAGTGAGCACTAAGTGCTACCACACAACCTATTAATATTATATTTCTCTGGTCCATTCATTCTCCCACTTCCTTAGATGAATGATTTGTACTTTCTCTCCTCTCTCCAGCTCCAAATTTATTCCAGCTGATAACTTTGTTACTTCACTGAAAACACAGAAACAATCCAAAGAGAACTTCAAAATGGTCCCACTACAACATCTTCCAATTCTTCCAAACTACCAACATCTGTATCCTTATACTCTTTTTTTTTCCTGTTACTGTGGATGAATCATCAGTGTCATCCTTCCACCCATGCAGTGGGTCTCATGCCCTCCTTCCTATATAAAGCAGCAATCGTCACTCTCCTACATCGTCGATAATTTTTGCCTTTTCAACTGAGTTATTTTTATCAGCATACATACATGCATCTTTTCTTAAGGAAAAAAGAAAGAAAACTCTCAACTGCATTTCATTTTCAGTGACTGCCTGATCTCTCTGCCCCATTTTAAAACAAAACTCCCTAAAGGAGAAGTCTCTACTTGCTGTTTCCACTTTCTCTCTTCTCATTCTCTCTGAAGCCACTCCAAGCATGTCTTCATCCCCATTACTCTAGCAAAATGACTCTTATCAGCACCATCAAAGATCTGTATGTTGCCCAGTCCAATGGACCATGCATTTCTCATTTTACTTTTAAATCTTGACAACATTTGACACCGTTGATCAACTGTTCTTTCTCAAAACTGGGATTGTGAGTCACCGTTCTCTCTGGTGTTCCTCACTAGCTCAGCAGCTGCTGCTTCTCAATCTCCCTGGCTGGTTTTCCCTTATTTCATTGTTAGAGCATTCCCGTGCTCGGGCCTTGGATCTCTGGATGTCTTCATCCCTACTCATTTCCTTAGGGAGCTCATCTAAATTTGCATCTTTCAATATCATCTATATCTTGATAATTCTCAAATTTATATTTCTAAGCTTAACTTCTGAGCTAAACTTCAGACCTACAGGAAACTGAAAGTTAGCATTTCCATTTAGGATGTTAAGTGGGAATTCCAGTGTTAACATGTTCAAAACAAGTCATCACTTCCTCCCAAACCTGCGGTACCTTCAGTTTTTACAATCAAAATAAAGGGCAACCTATATCCTTCTCGTTGATTCAGCTAAAATTTTCATTCCTCTTTTTTCCCTCACGTGTCACATGGAATTTGTCAACAAATATTAATGGCTCCGCCTGACCATTTCTCACCATTTCCATCGCCATAATCCTGGCCCAAACCTACGTAATTGCTTGCCTATATTATTGCAATACCTCTTTAACTGATAACCCTGCTTATACCCCTGCTTCCTTGTTATCTGTTCTCCACCCTGCAGCCTTTTTAAACATATGTAAATTCATGGCATGTTTCTGCCCCCAAACTTCCAAAAGTTTTCCATCTCATTCCAAGTAAAAAAAAAAAAGTTTTTATAAACATCCTCAAGACCCTGCTACTTTTCTGTCCTACCCTCTTCCTCTCTCCTAATTTACTGCACCCTAACCATGCTGGCCTCTTACCAATTTCTTGTGATAAGAGGACTCCAACCCTCCCCACTGCCATCCTCACCTGCATTTAACTGTTTGGTTCATTTACTCAGGTCTCTGATGTCATCCCACCAGAGAGAACTTCCCCAGCAGAATTATATATATGTTTACGTATATATGTATGTGTGTGTATAAAATACATGCATATAACTCCTCTCTTCTAGATTTCCATATACCTTTACCTATTTTGTTTCCATATTCTAAAATTGTTCAAGATAGATAGTTTGTTTGTTGTTTGACTCTCTGTAATAGAATGTAGGTTCAGAAAGGTGTAAATGTTTGTTCATTCCCAGATTTCTAGTACTTAGAAGAGTACATGGCACATAGCAGAAGCAAAATAAATATTTGTTGTCTGAATAACTGACTGAATAAAAGAATATGAGCTTAACTTTGACTGTTTATCTTTTTTTATCACTGTAATGTTTAACCCAAGGTTTGCTTTCCAGGAAGGCCCCTGTAATTAGAGAATTTGACATTGAATAAACACCATTTTGTTCCTGACTATTCACCCTGTCCCCAACTATGGGCTGGCAAATTTTCTCTGTTACAAGATACCATGTCTTCCCTATAGAAGGAGCTTGCAGATACATCATTGGGCAGTTTCCTGCAATATTGGTCTGAGCATTTGAAAGGAACTGGGTACAAGGGGATAACATTTAACTAAAAATTAAATCCTCTTTTGATTTTTTAAAAAAATGTACAAGTATCCTACCTCAGGAAAAATAGCGAAGTAATAATAGTAGAATCATTTTGGCACTCTCTTTAGACAGGAAAAAAATAAAAATGGACAAAAAGATCCAGGTCTTACTATCTTTTCTTCCCCTCTGATTGTCCAGGTATGTTTGTTGGCCATGAATTTTCATTTCTCTTCTTTGCCATTAGCTTGGCTTTTTTTATTTTCTATGTTAAAACATCCCACCCTTGAGATTGCCATAACAGAGATCCCAATCTCTCATAAGACAAGTTTACAAATTTGATGAAGAAAAAAATGGGGGAAAAGCCTACATTTTAGCTACAAAACTGCACTTGGCTCTGCGTTTGCTTCCTGTTCACTGATGTTAAAATACCTGAGCAAGTGTTTTATCCCAGAGACTAGACCGTTCAGGGACATGCACAACCCACTGAACATCCTTAGACATAATTTATTTGTGGACTGGGCATCCTAAGTACATTCAGACTCCATGGTCAGTCAGATTACCAGGCAGTGTAAGTCCTACTCACTGTCTTGATTCAGCATCTCCCATCTGGCTAAAGTATGAATTTTACATTGAGTTGGATAATGACAGATATGCTTAGCAAAGTGTCTTCCTTTGTTCTAAAGTTCTCTGTGTGACGGACACCGACTGGGACTAGGGAAGTGGGTACCAAATAAAACAACAGCAGTAACCCCAGCCTGTTTGCATAGGTGCAGCCTTTACTCTTGTCCACTAAGTGAAAGTTGTGATTTAGTTTTGTTTCTCTCATCAGGAGCTGCTGTTCGGAAGTTCCGCTATGGGCAGGTTAAGTCCTTATTAGTGATGGCTCCAGAATTGCTTCCTAGGGGTGGGAGTAAGGATTAGGGACTGCTGGCTGGTGGAAGGAAGGGTGGGGGACTGCTACTGAGAGTGGCCAGCACACTCTTTTGACTTAGATTGTATGTTTGTTTGTGATGGCTTTGGTAGATATTGATAGCCGGTAAGTGTGCTGATGGAAATTAGAGAGGTTTTAAAGGACCCCTCCTATAAGACTCTTTGGTACCACCCCTGCAAAAAAAAATAAAGTTTTGATTGATGTTTGTATAGCTTTATATTAAACTTCATTCTGAATGAGTAACAGAGTTATGGGATATTTTTAAAATTCTTTTGAAAAACTGAAGATTGCTGGAATCCCCCTCCCCAACCCCCTGCCTTTGTAGATAGCTTGGGGATTTCCAGTTTCAGCAAAAAATGTTACTGTTTTAAAATAAATAGGGAAATATGGTTTTGACACAATATTTTTTTAAAAAATCGTTTCATTACCACATAGCCAAAGAGACATTTTATGATTAAAAAAAAGTTCTCTAGTCAAATAAGCTTGGCAAATACTGCCTATTAATGTATATCACTAAATCTAAGATGCCCTTGATTATAGTATAGACTATGTTTTAATATACTGTTAAGAAAAAATGCTATCAGTTAAACTATGATTTGATTAGAAGAAGCATCTTAATATCAAAGTTTATTGGTAGGAAAATAAAAAGACATGTCTTTGAATTTATGAAATATAATGTACATATACCACCTTTTTGGAGAGCCACAGAGTACATTAGTATATTGTAGGTTCTGAGAGGTACTGCAGTAAAGAACTCTGTTACAATTTCTTAAACTAGCATTTCCTAAACTGCCTGATAAGCTGAGTTTCAATCATACCTCCCCACTTCATAACATTTGTTAAACATTCCTTGAGTTGCAAGGAAGCGGAGACTCAGTTGTGTTTAAGACTGAGCTTTACCTGTAACACACCGTGTGGCCGAGGAAGGCGTTGCTGCTGGAGGTATAACGGATAATAACACTGCATTATAATAGATGCTGAAGACCCCTCCCCCATCCAGGATAGCCTAGCACATGGGATTCAGGAAGCTGCCAAAGCCTTGGACGATGCCAAGCCCATCTTTGTGTGCTTGCATCCAACTGTGATGAGCCCATGTATGTCAAGTTGGTGGACCCTTTGTGCTGAACACCAAATCAAGGTAATTAAGGTTAATTATGATAAGAAAGTAGGAACTGACAGAGAGAGAAAACCCCATAAAACGGTTGGTTGCAATTGTATAGTAGTTAAGCTCAATGGCAAAGAATCTCAGGCCAAGAATGTTGTTGAAGAATTCTTCAAATGCAAGAAATGAACAAATAAAAATTTGGCTCAAGAAATAACTTCAAATATATTCGAAAATAACTGGTGAAATGTCATCCAGTACAAGCATGGCAAAGACAGGTAATTCATTGAAAGTTGTGAAGAAATACTGAGAAAGAGAAGAAATGAAAGACAACCTTGAAAGAAAATAGATACCACAAGTCAGGTAGGGCAAGTGTTAAGAATCCAGAAAAAAAAAGATCAAAGAAAAGAGAGAAAATCTCTGTGGCTTTACTATTAATAAATTGAACTAAAAAAAGGGTAGAAAGGAGATTGAGATTTTGATTGGTGAGAGTTTATGAGAAAAGACACAACTTAAAAAGTTATTATTGTCAGTGATATAGTATTAGCTTTTAGCATAGAACTTTTCCTAGAGTACTGTTTTAATCTGGTATCAAGTGGTGACCCAAATTATATTTGTGAAAGTTATATGGGAAGGGTCAAGAAAGAGAGAACCCCTAAGAGCAAATGTTCACTGACCCAGGAATATAAAAATATCAGAAACTGTCATTCTGGAATTGTAAAGTAGAGTACTCCATGAAGTTATTCTCCTTAATGAAATTTTGTTTTGTTGAAAATCTATTTATTTAAGGTAAAAGAGTGAATAGAAAAGAAGTATATATATATATATATCACATATATAATTATTTTTTGTAAAACTAAATATAGGAATATAAATCAATAACATTATGCAACTCATTGACACCTAAATGAGATCAATGTTTAACATAATAGATGAATTATAGCCTTGATAAATAAAGTTGAATTAAGCAAACATAGAAAAAAAATAAAAGATTAGGTGGGCTATAAAATATTACCAAATGGGTATGCATATTATGATACCTGAAATAATCTTATTTTTTGCTTACTTGTGTATTCTCTGTCTCATACACTTGGAAAGTATCACTCACGAGAGTAGACTTTGTCTTTTTCATCACTATATCCAAGTGGAATGTCTGGAATATAGGAGTCACTCAATAAATATGTGCAAAATAGTTGCGAAGTGAATGAATGAATAAATGAAATATAATGTAATTCATCTCATTTACTAATTATCATAATTTGATACTGTCCTCCATAAAGCTTTTAAACCTTTCCTTAGAAGATAATATTCTTCTGAGGAATTCTTCAAAATTACGGATAACAAAATATTTTAAGCTACAGACCATGCTGCCACAGTGAAGGAATTGTTCCATATATGAATCGCCTTAATGTGATCAGTCATGATTGTACACATATGATGGCAAGGGTAACAGAAGAGAATCCACTGCTGTGTTTGCTCAGGTGGAAAGAGGTCATGCCAGGCATCACTTTTCTGCAGTTGCCCATCAAAGCATTGCACGATGGCATGGTGTCTGCAAAGAAACCAAAAAAGAAGGCTTATCTTCTCCCTATTATAATTTTTCTTCCAAAGCTCAGGGTCAAATTCACCCTGCTGACATTTTTTTTCTCCTTTTTATGAAAGAGCCACCATTTCTCCAGATTCCTTTAACAATGAGTAAACTTTTCCTGGTATATATGTGAAAACTGTACCACAAAGGTGAAGCTACATCTTTGAAAATCAACACTCAGATGGGGATCAAACGATGTTTCAACATCCCAAGGGTATGACCCACATTTTTTTTTTATTATAAGACTTTGAATTGTAAACTTCCAAAATATATTTATATGTACAAGGGAATATATTAAGCTTTCTGTCACTTTGTATTCTAATGCTGCCTCAGAAAAAAATGAACCTCTTAAAATTTTTCATTTGTGAGTTTTCCTTATTTCTTACAAAACCTGAAAGTTGATTTAAAATTTATCGTTATTCAGTGACAATTCTCAAGGCAATTTGGTTTATTTTTTGGTAACGTCAAGGTATTTTAATTGAACTTTTTCTATGACTTGTAATATACTGTGTGAGCTTATGTACAGACATAAATCATCTCTCTGTATAGTCATTCATTTAGCATTGTAGAGACCCATACTGTGACCCAGAAACTAATTTGTATTCTGAGAATTAAAAGATGCATGGGACTACCCTCAAGGAACTCATGATCCAGGATATGATACCAATATGTAAATAAATACAGTATAAAGTAATAAAGAAAGGAATGGGCCTTTTGAAATTATTGTGGGTAAAGAGAGAAGAATGTTTAAGAAGTGAAGAATTATGACAGAGATAATTTAAGTGGTATATATTCCAAATTTTACACACACACACGCAATTAATTAAACTAATTTTATTATGGAATGGAAAACCATCAGGATAAGGAGATAATAAGAATGACTAGTAGATGTTGAGCTATCCAGGTACCCATTTGATAGTATTATATTTAGCAAAATGAGGCTTGTCACATAAAATGAAAACATCAACCTTACTGATCCTATTAAAATGTAAGTCGGATCATGTGACTCCTGTGCCCCAAACCATTTAGTGACTTTCTGGAGTCCTCACACTGGCCTTTAAGCCCCTCTGTGATGTCCCCTGTCCCCCACCAGCTCTTTGACTGCATCTCATCGCCTATTACTTTCCCGGTTCATCCTGCTTCAGCCACAGCGGCCTCCTTGCTGGTGGTCCTCAAACATGGCCTTGCTTCTGTTCTTGGCACCGTCTATTCCTTCTGCGTCTGAAGTGCTCTTTCCTCAGATAGCCGCACCTCCTTCAGACTTCGTTCAAATGTAATCTTGTCACTCAAGTCCACCCTGACCACCCTACTTAAATTTACAAACTGCCGCTCCAGCCCCAATCCCCACCCAAACTCTCAATCTCCCAATATTACTCTGTTTAGTTGTATGTATGTCGGGTTGTACATCAATCTGTAAAGAAGAATGCATGTTATTTTCAAATCCTTATTACCATTTTCTAGGTCAAATGAGAAAAGCATCAGGAACCAGATATCGTAGGAACCCACTCCTCTCTGTTACTAGCCATTTTCTGCAACAAATTTTTGTAGTCACCATTGGAATTGTCCCATCTCAAACTTCTATAATTGGCTTGCATATTGATGGTAAATACATGGATGTGCATCTGAGTATGTACATATATTTGTGTGCGTATTGTGTATGTATTTGTGTAAAGGCATGTAGGGTATTGGAAAAACACTGGGGCAGTAGTTATAGGAAATACTTAGGTTCCAATCCCCATCTGTAAAGTGGGGGTAATACCTGTTCTACCTAAATCACAGCATTCTTGTTAGGTGAAAATAAGTGAATGTTATGTCAAAGTGTTCTTAAACCTGGAAAGTGCAATGACATTTCTCATTGTTAGCATAGCAGTACAAACATTGAAGTACCTATATTTAATAACATCTTATATTTTTATAAAATATTCTATTTCCAAAAGCAGTGAACATATATCCATTGTTTTCAAATAAACTATTATTTTAATTTTCTCAAAAATATTGTTGGCATCATTGTAATGATAAAATTTAGATTCAAAGAAGGTCAGTTCCTTGTCTATAATCAAATTGCTACTGAGCAATAAAGTGTTCTCTGACAATGTTGAGCATCTTTTCTGCCCCACCACTTTTTTCCACTTAAATAATGAGACAAATAATCAGGTACATTAAATATGGAGGGAGGCCAAAATTGGAAAAATCATCATACTGAAATCAAAGTAAAAGATTATCAATGGATGGTAAATCTAGGAAATTTTGATGAGCAAGATATTTGCATAATCTTAAAGTATATCTTAATAGATTGCTTATTAGCTGCAAGCTAAAAAAAAAGGTAATTACACAGTGGAAAATTTGGACAACACTTTGGTCAGGTGATCAACATCAGCAAGAAAGGGCAGGTAAACGTCATATACCTATGGATGTGATTCCCTGAGGACATAATATATTAATAACTTATGTATGTCCCAGCTAGAAATAATGCATACACTGAATTTAATCACAAGGAAACATTCCATGAATCCCAAATAAAGAGCATTCTTAAACAAAACAAAAAGCCTGTATTCTTCAAAAATACCTATGTCACAAAAGACAAAGAAAAACCAAGGAATGTTCCAGGTTAAAGAGACATAATAATTAAATACACTGTGACTGGATTCTGTATTGTAGGGGGAAAATGCTAGTAAGGTCATTGCACGGTTACAAGGCAAAATTGGAGTACTGACTCTAGATAATTTTATCAATGTTAGATTTACTGATGTTGATAACTATACTATAGTCATATAAATATCCTTATTCCTGGGAAATTTGTACGGAGGTGCTTAGGGATAAAGTGCCATGATTTACCAATTTACTCTTGGATAGTTCAGGAAAAAAAAATGTTTTAAGATAGCTAGATGGACAGATAGATGGATCTAAACAGAGAGAACAGCAAATTTTAAAGCAAATGGGGAAAAATGTATTGGGTGAATCTGGGAAAGGATATATGAGTATTCTTGAATATTGTTTGTACTATTCATGTAACTTTTCTGTATCTGAAATTATTTCCAAATAGAAGACTTTTTAAAATAATGAGGCACAGTAGTTGAGGCTCTGTTTATTTGATTCATCTGAAAGAGTTTATTTTTTTCAGTAAATATCTAACTTACGATCAGACAGGGACTTAGTCTCTTGGGAAGGTAAGATGTTTTGTGCATAAAAATAGCAATACAGAGGTGTTTGATATGATAATATTTTACTGCGTTCTCATTTTTATTATTTATTATTAATGAAATGCAGTTGTCTTTAAAGCCTGCTGAGTGTTTAATAATGAAGTTGTGCATCGTTCATTTTCAAATGTCTGTGCCCCATATGTGTTAGGAACACAAATTCAATATGCACTTCAAATCATTTTATAAAGGGAGAACTACAGATGGATTTAACCAACTGATGCTCTTTAAATGCATGTTTCTATACATAATTGCCAGATTGACATGGCAGGTTATAAATTTGTATGTTGTATGAAAAATTTCCATTCATTGTGCTTCTGGCTACATGGTCTTAGATATCTACTTAAGTGCTCATAGTACAGCATGGTTTAGGTTCACCATGTTTCCTCTGGTCTATAGTTGAATTTATTTACTTTCGAAGACTGATTATATTCTTCTTTAAGATCCCAAGTTTCTACATAAATTAAAGTCAATTAGTTCTCAATCCGTGATGGTGGCACCCACAAAATTGGCCTTGGTCTTAAATGGTCACTGTGTTGAATGGTTCTCCTCAACTTTTAGCATTATACTGAACCTGTTCAATGCAATCCCTGTCCTTGGCTAGTTTGGAATGAGGGAGTGAGACTGGCTTTAATCTTCCAAGAAAGCAACAGAACACTAAGACAGCCATGTCCCAAACTCTTCCCCCGCAGGGGTCCTCCTTCTCCTCTCTTCCTACCCCTCTTCTCATCTTGTTCCTCTATTTCACCCCTTCCCCCTTTACAGCTCTTCTTTTCCCAGCTCCTCTCCATTTTAGCCACAAACGAGCTGCATGCAGGTGACCAGGATCAGTGACAGAATACATGAAGATGCGCTTCCACGGTGAACAAGGTTCAGACTGTGCTAAGGAAGAAAGGATGTGGGAGAGACTACTTTTGAATCTTTCCATGGCCTTTGGGGGATTATACACGTAGCTACTCTCAGTGCTGTTAATGAGAATGCAAAGTCTAGATCCCTTCTTTGCCTCTTAGTAGCTGTGCGAGCATCATCAGCCAACCTCGCTGAATCACAGACTCCTCATCCGTCAAACTGGGGTGATGGCAGTACCAATTCAGAGGACTTTTGTAGGGGGTGAAATGCTGTCTAACATGCTGTTTGTATTGTCAGTTTACTCAGTAATGTTATTTGTTAAATTTTACTTTTTGGAGAGTTCACCTCTTCAACTCTAAGGCAGTCTTTCCAGATCTTTTTGGGGAAGTGACCAGGATGGATACGATTTGTGTGAGGGAGCTTACAAATAAGGGAGGTAAATTCCTCTCCATTTCTCTCTCTAGTCCTCAAAAAGGTCTTAAAGGCCAATATCTCATCAACTGGCCTTTCTAGAATCACATACAAGCTATTGAAGTGAATAAAATAGTCTTTTAACTGATACTCACCAGGTCTTGGGTTGGCAAAAGCCAGAATAATTTTTGTGATTTAAAAATTTTTCTGAATTAGAGATGAAAAGATCCTTCTCAGATCTTCCTTGTTGGCGGGAATTTCAGCCGTAATGCATGGCCGTTGCCCATCATGACTATTTGTGATAGGACTCCTGGAAACACTGTCAAGATGGGTGAGAGGTGGAACAGTATTCTTAGTGCTTATGAGACTCTGCCTTCCAAGAATATCATGTGCTGCAAGTGCCAAGTGACTCAAAAAATGTTTACATGGCATGAATAAAATCAAGAACTGTGAGTCTCAGCCAGCCTATTTTATATGATGTATTGACACACAAGAGGACATTTACAAAGGGGAGAATGTAATTTAGTCTCTCTGAACTGAGCTTTAAAGAGGAAGGTATTGGTATTTTTCTTATGATTTTCTGCTGTATGTCTGGGAAATGCTTGGTGTGAGTATGAATGACTTTGTAGATCTCCTTAGAAATGCATTTTCATTTCCCATGTTCCCAGGCTGCCAACGACAAGCAATGTTTCTGGCTGAATGCCAGCTTTGAAAAGTCACTTCTTATATCAAGCCTTTTCTCTCCGTCTAGCCCTGCCTCATCCCCTTTTCTTGTCCCTGAAAATTTTAACTTCCTTTCATAAATTACAAGGTTATCCTTTGAACAAATAAACAAAGCCCAAATCTCAAACAGCTGTGGCCTTACCTCTATATTGATATACAAATACACATAGATACACATCTATATATGTTTTCATCTCACAGGCTCATATCAGTAACAGCTTGGTAGTAAAGAACTTGAACTTGAAAGTGATTTTAACAAAAATCAGTTTCTTACATGTATCGACTTAGATACAATTTAACCAAGCATTCTGATTAAAAGATGCAGGCTCTTGGTTACAAGAAAAAGAAAACCTATCTATCAGGAACTTGAAAAAATTGAGATTTGTTTGCATTTTACAGAAGAAGGCTGAGGCAAACACTCCAGAGGAGAATCACTGCTCAAAAATTTCAGACACCCATAGCACTTTGGCTTTAGCCTCATGGTCTCAAAATAGGTGCAGAACCTCCAGCATCATGCCCTGATTACATCACTATCCTGCATTCTTCCCATGTTAGATGCTTCACTAAAGCCAAAGGGGAAGGAGCAAAAGCCAAAGATGTATGCCAGCTAAATTTATTACCTTGATTAGAAAAGTAGGATTTTTTTAACCTAACAATACCTACTGAGACTATTGTGTTTGTTTGTTTGTTTTAATAGTGGGATGGATGAATTATAAACAGGGAAAGAGCCTTTCGGGATCAAATTCTATACATGTATCAGGTTGCTGAATTCTGGTTTCAAAGATATGAAGCAAAAATATAGCAAATGTTTTATAGATTCAGAAGCAGAAAGGTTGTTGCGCCAAACAGAATATTCAGCTAGAGCAGTAATTAATTTTTTTTACATGTCTATATTCCATGTCTTCTGGGGGGAAAATCTTGATAAGCCCACTAATGCAATTTAATGTTGATTTTATTTCATTCTGAGACAAATAGTTGAATCCCATTCAAAGACTATTTGTGGACTATCTATTGAGTTCAAAAGCACTGCGCTGATGCCACAGGAATTCTGACACATGCTACAATATGGCTGGACCTTGATGACATTATTCTAAGTGAAACAGGCCAGGTACAGGACAGATATTATATGATTCCACTTATATAAGGTAGCTAGAGTAGTCAAATTCAGGGAGACAAAAAATGGGAGAGTGGTTACCAGGGCCAGGAGGAGTGGGGAATGAGGAGTAACTGTATTGTTTAATGGGTACAGAGTTTCTGTTGAGGAGGATGAACAGTTCTGAAGAAGGATGCTGATAATGATTGCACAACAATGTAAACGTACTTAATGCCACTGAATTGGACACTAAAAATGGCTAGCATGGTAAATTTTATGTTATATATATTCTACCACAATAAAAAAAGAAAGAAAACAAACAGAACAAAAGTAAAGTAGCTGCCATCAAGTAACTTACAATTAGCAAGTGGGAATAGTACCCTACTTAATTTTAAACTAGGTGGAGCAAAATAAATAGCCCAAAATGGAGGAATGGATTCTATTTGGTTGGCCAAATGAGGAAATTATCCTCCATTTATATGATATTTTCTACTTTAAGATGGATTTTGACAGTTGTTTTTAAGTTTTATGGGTGAAATGGTAAGGG
Source organism: Avahi laniger (assembly GCA_963575035.1). Taxonomy (NCBI): domain Eukaryota; kingdom Metazoa; phylum Chordata; class Mammalia; order Primates; family Indriidae; genus Avahi; species Avahi laniger. Next base: position 106,532 of record CAUYSK010036907.1, on the reverse strand, counting down.
CCATGGTGAGAGAGCTATGCCGTTTCTAAGGCAGATTCCTTGCCTGGAGCCTGGAACATGGATTATTAATGGGAGAGTTGTGGACTGGAAAGTTCAGTTCGGAGAATAAGTGGATACCGAGGTAAAAAGATATATGCAATTCATTGTATAGCTGGAAACCACTGAAAGTGTTTGGGTAAGTTCTTGATATGTCAATATTGCTCTGAACTCAGGGAAGAAGTAGTGCAAATCAAGTGAGAGAACGAGAACAAGATATAATTATGGCTCTTAATCTTAACTGCTGGTATGATATAGGGTAAGATGGAGTGAAACCCAGTGGTGATTCAGGCTGAAATCCAGTTGACTCAGAATGGTCTCATTTCTCCCCCCTCCAATAGCCCACATTAAATTTTAAATTATCAAAAATTTTATATTTTATCATTTAACATTGGCACAAAAGATATTTTAGTATATACCATCAAATCTTTGATACGGTGAAGTTATAAACTGTTATGTTTACCTCTACAAAAGCAACTTGAAATATAACTAAGACCTCCTGTATTGATAGTGTTTGCATTTTCAGCCTAACATTTTTCAGAAGGGTGGAGGATTTCAGAACAATACACCTTTTAATCATGGGAAGATATTTAATGCCCTCATTGGTACAGAGCTACAGAAAGGAATATTGCTTCTGCTTACTACTGCTTACTTAAACCTAGGGGATGTTTTAAGAAAAGATGTAGCAAGACTATGACTTTTTTATTTAAACAGTGATAATCACTTTTATGTCATAAAAGAGCACAGATGTGTAGAATGACAGGTGGGAATTTCTGAGTGAAGATTAAGGATAGGAATCTGCCTTCCTTTCAAATACTGCTTATAAGTAAAACCCAACTGGAATTTAATTTTCTTTAAACTTTGTGAAACAGAGAAGCTCCCTTTACAGCAAAACTTTAGTACTAAGGTTTTATCCTCAGTGTTCAGACAGCTGCTACAATTTTCTACTATCTTGTGGTCATGGCTACGACAGTTAATTTTTTAAAACTGGAAAAGGGGAAATTGCCTCAAATTAAAGACAGACAGCTTTGAACAAGTTGCCCCAGAGTAAAGCGTTTTAAATGTCAAGAACGTTAGTGAAGCTGCCTATACTGTAATTTAGATAACAGCACAGATACCGAGCTAGCGTCTGTTAGTTGTTGAGACTTGTGGATGATTCCCACTTTCAGTGTTCTTTATTTTATGCCACAGTGTTGACTTTTTACACTGACAGTGATGAAAACAGTCCTTAGTAACATACTGAAGACTAGGCTTTCGGATATATGCCTGAAAAAGGTGTAAATTCTGTGGCCCTCAGACCATAGGAGGCGTGTGTGCAGGAAAAATTATTCTAGTGAAGAAAGAGCTTATCTGGAGTATCTTTAACCAAAAATTCAAGGTAGTACTAAAGACCCCAGAAGAATCATAGTGTTAAACCAAATATACAAATAGCTCAATTGCCTGTCTTAGAAATCAGTCAAAATATTTTAAGGGATTGTGTCTTACTTGCTTTTGTATTCCCTGCAGAATTTATGTTCAATAAATGGTTCTTAAGTGAACAGATTAAGCAGTGATGTAGGTTTTTACAACACTTGAAACCAAAAATGTGAGTAAAATTATATAGTAGTTGTCAGATGTGCTTTTTAAATTTTTTTTTCTAATAGTGTTGGTAGTGAGTTAGCTGTATCAATCTTTTCAGAGATGCCTTGGAAATGTTTCCCTCTTTGATTAGAAAGCATTCTTGGTTAGATGTATAACTGGTTGAAGACCTGATGATTTTGGAGACCTCTCCTGTATACCCAGTCCTGACTCCAAAATGTAGCATCTTTACTGATTTTGAGCTGGTTTTAGATTTTACATTTTCCAAAGGAAGGGAACTGTGTTCTACACAATGTTTGTAGTCTGTGCCACAGAACTTTACACCAGAAATTATTTAAGCTGAGTTGACAAAGAAGAATTCAAATTGAATGGTTGGATGATGAGCTAGAGTTTATTGGCACAAAGTAACTCAGCAGTTCCAAACAATGAGAGACAAAAACACAATGATCTTATACTATAGTTATCCGCTGTTGATACCTTATTTACTGAGCAATTCGTACAAGGCCCTGAAGCAATAACAAAAAGTATAAGAAGATCCTTGAATATTTTAAAATAGGAGACTAAAAGGGACAGGGATTGAGCTGTTGGTCATACATGACTCAGATACGACCTGTTCTTAAGCCCAAAGAGGTTACAGAGTAACCTGTAAAGAGTTACAGTAACCTGTTAAAAGAGTTACAAAATTAGAAGCAAAAAACAAAGAAAACAAAAAAATCATTCATCTCTTACTTTCTTATAATTCTTTAAGAATTGCAGCTGGATATATTTCCTTATCCTGACAGGAAAGTGCCAGCCATGCCTACACTAAGGTTCAGGAGGAGAGATCAAAAGGAAAGAACACATGACATAGAGCATTTCTTGGTATCATTTAAGGTGCTTGCTTAGAGAAAATATGGAAAGGACCTTCTGTCACTTCGGGGTATGGCTGAAGGAAACAACATTGCAGAATGTCCAAACTAGATCTGGTTCTAGGCAGAAGAACTAGAACCACTTGGGTAGTAAACTTTACCATCTTCTTAACACCCTAGGAAGATGAGTGGGGCATGATTAAAACTTAACCTAGGGCATGTAAAAAGGGCACCTCCTACTTTAGGCTCAATCCTTTGTGGGGCTCACAGGGAAGATCAGACTTGAAGTAGCAATGGGATTTCTAAAAGGACATTCCAGGGCTGTTGACAACTCTGGAAAGTTGATTGTGAAGTGGATGAAACAGTAAATTGCAATTAAAATTGGGGGAAACAATTATTTTTACACTTCTTTCTTTTTCTATCATTGTTAACAACTGATTGTAGACATGAGATTAAAGATCTTTATTAATAAAGAAACGAATTCCTTATTCCTACTTCTAACCTAACAAAATAATAGATAACACAAGTTATAATAGATAACTTTTTTTTAAAAAGTATGCAGAGCTGTCCGAAAGACAGACAACACTAAGTAGTTCCCAAACTGCTCAGTGATTTCTCCCTTCTGCCATATGAAACTTCCTGGTAAAAGAACTCTGAGTGACTTCTGTGTTATGCTATCAACACTTTTCTCAACTGCATTATGCAATATCATCATATTTAATAGATTTGGGTCAGAGTAAAGCATATAAGTGTGGTATAGACACAACAATGTCCTGGGAGCTAGGGGGCTGATTTCCAAAGTGTTTCTCAGACTATCTAAGATGAAGATTGAGTTTTTGTTTATTTCCAGTCCACTGCAGACTAATATAAAATCAGACATTTGAATGACATGACAGTGTCAAACTGCCATAAAAGTGTTTAAGTCTTTACTCTCAATTTCTGTGATTGATCTTATTGCAGACTGGTCACAGTTTGCAAAGTAGCACCAATCCATGAACCATACCGAGTAACACTGATTTAGCATTCTGTCCTCTGCCATTTGTTTTTGGGGCAGTGATTTACCCCTCTTTATCCCATTTATAAAATGAAGTTGGAACACACTAAATGATTGTTGGCATCCTATGATTCTATTATTATTTTGGTAGTATTTCCTCCTCTTTTTGCTAGTTAGAAGACATTTATCATATGTATAGCATACTATCTAAATGATCTCTGTTAGGTCCCACTTAAATAAATGAATGAAGAGCATGTTTAAACCAACTGTTTGCAGGCTGTATTTTTGCAGCATTGTCACTTAATTGTAGCCCTATTTTCAGAGTCAAAGGCTTTTTTTTAATTTTTTAACTAGCTACTCTGAGGAAGACCATCACTGCCTAGGTAGCTCTGGACTCTCTAGTGACACCCCCCTGTCCCCTGCCCTAGGCAGTATTATGATGATGAGCTGGCAAGTCAGCCTTAAGTGATAAATATTCAATTTGCCTTTTGAGTTACAAATAGGTCAGTTCTGAAGATGACAAAGTACCTGCAAACTGACCACATTAGCTTCTTCTCTCCCAATACCTCTGGTGAAAATATACATACTAAAAAGATGGCAACAAAAATGGAACTGTAAAAATTGTCAAATGATATAGTCTTGGATGGGCATTTAACTGTGAAAAGAATATAATGTTAGACTGTTCTTTCACCCTCTCTGAATTGTAATGAACGATAATAAAACTAGAAATGGGAGAAAATATTTACCTAGAGTTAAAAGTGACAATAACCATGGGTAAATTATTACATTTAGTCACTTTGTGCCTAGGGTTTATGTTTGTAGAATGTATTTTAAATTCTTGGATCAAACCCAAATAGATTTTTAAAAGTTCTTCTCAAGAGAAAGTTAGATCTTTATGAGAAGATCAGGTGTTGTTCATGAATAAGTTATGGGAAAGCCTCTATTCTTTCTCTGAGAATCTAAGATTGTCAAAATTTTCTCTGAGATAACAGATACTGCAAGATAGTTAAACCGTATTTATGCTTTTAGATGTTAACTCGTAGACATTGTACATAAAAAAATTCACAGAAAATTTACTTGCCGGGTTATGCTTTTAAGAATTCTTTATTCTTATGTTACCTCTAAGAAAAGAAAATTTTTTTTCACCAATACTTCTGAATCCATAAATATTCTAGTCTATATTTATTGTTTTTGAGGAAAATCAGGGTAGTGAGTGTCACTGACTTTTGATGTGGTCATAATGTATCCTGAGTAAAGTGGGAAGGAGAGAATGTGTACTAATTAGGTGAAGGAGTCTCTCTCTCTCTCTCTCTCTGTCTCTCTCTCTCACACACACACACACACAGACTTGCTTAAACACACCTTGCTTAACTCAATCTGCAAATTGCATGGCTGTTGTTCAGCAGTTTGCTTCATTTGTCAACTACAGTAGTGGCGAAAATGCAGCCATTTCAGCTGTATTTGCCATTATACCAACGTGTACATAGTGACCTAGGGATTGATTTAAAAATTACAATTTGTTGTTTTGGCTGTTGGATTTGCCACTATTGGGAAAAGGTGAAGATGTTGCACAACTTTTGAACTTATTTGCTATTTTATGAGAAGTGTATTAGATTAGATAAATTAAAACAGTACTTGAATGTCCCCACAAAAATTCCAACCAAAGCCAGACATGATTTTTTTCCCTGCTGCATATACTAATTGTTGAATTAAAAAAATGAGCATAATTTCTAGACAGTCTTCCAGAGAGCTGCAAATAAAGACACAGACTATGTTTAATAAACTTGAAAGTCACACTGTCAGTCATTGTGGTGCTTGCCTGGAGGCAAATTAAAGTAGATATCTTCAGTGCGATTCTGAAGGAGATATTCATTCAGCATTGTGATCTGCTCTTGATGTGTTAAACAGTTGTAGCTCACAGTTATGCTGCCTCCAAATTCAGTCTGCGTAGCCCGACCTTAAGAAAATGTAAAAAAGCAATTAGTTCTAAACAGTAGGAGTGCCATCAGTGTGAAAGAAACAAATTACATGGTGGGGCGATATTTCTAGTGATTTTTTAAGGAGATTATTAATAATGAAATTTGAACTAAAAGCTGTGATTGTAATTTTTAAAACTGACACAGAGCAATGCATTTATTTCAAACTGCTACAATTCCCTAAATGACAATCCAAGGCCCTTTCGATGTCTGGCTGAAAGGTGGTCTGGCTCATTAAATCACATGACAACTCCCTTGAATAATCAAGCCAAACATTCTTTACACATGATTCGCTAAGTTCTGCTCCTTCCCCTTGTCATTCGTTCAATATTTCAGCAAATATTTATAGTGCACATTTCATGAGCCAAAACTGTGCTCGACATTAGAAACTATTGTTTATAACACTTCACTAGGTCCTTAACTGTTTAAAAATATATATGTATGTGTAGATATGCTCATATACATGCTTATAGTTGAATAATTTTGTTTTATTAAACTGAATTTTTACTTTTTGTTGACTGTTTAAAGTTAGGAATGGAAAAATATTATTCTATTCTTTTAAAATTTTACTTGTTTTCATTTAAGTGTGAAGAAATAGTTAAAATTGGCAGAATTTTTTAATTTAAAAATCAAATTAGCTGTCCGTGTTACAGTCACTTACCTATATCCAGGTTTCTATTGCCAAGAAGAAATGACTAACTCATATTCTTAAAACTTAGACACATGCTGGTCTCCTTACAGACAGTGTCTCCAGTTTGAAGCTCTGACATGTAGAACGTATCCATTACATTTTGTAGAACCAATGTAGACTCCAACACAGTTCAGTAATAAATTTTAAAATAAGAATACAGATGATAATAATGACTAACAAGTATTGCACACTTGCTCAATACCAGGAACTGTTCTAAGTGGTTTATGTCTGCTCAATTCATTTGACATCATAACAGTCTGAGGATGTTGGTATTACTGTCATCTTCAATTCTCACACATGGAAAATGAGGCTCAGAGAAGTTAAATAACTTCTCCAAGGTCACATGGCTAGCAACTGAGGAAGCATGCGTACAGACCTGGCCAGTGGGTTTCAGAATCCCCATCCTTACCACTTTGATCTGTGGCTGAACACTAAGGGCTATTTTTGTTATCAATATACTCACCGTAATTTGATTAAAAAATACATAGTCAAGGAATCTTAGTAGAGGCAGATATAATATGCTTATAATTTGGTTTAAATATGCAGATTATATGATAAGGGTAATATAATTAAATTATATAGAGTCAAAGAATCTTAGCACAGGAAGATGCTTTCAGGGTCCAACCATTTAGCCAGGTACTTAAACATTTCTACAACCTCCTCCCTCTTTACCCTAGCAGATAATTGAGTTAGGTTTGAGCATCACTCTTGCTTCTGTGGATGAAATAGCTCACATTTCAGCCCTAACTCTTAGCACAGTCTTCTTTATAGTAAATACAAATCATTTTCTCCAAAGCTGATCTGGATAAATCAATATCATGAAATTATGCTTTTGGAACTTTTGTGCATAAATATTCTAACTTGAATAATAATAGTATAATTCATATGCATAATGGGAATAATATTAGTGAATAAATGTTAATATGTTTAAAAAATATCATGAAACTCAGAGGAAAGCAGTTTTAATAGATGACTTTGAAAGTTGAGTAAAAAAAAATGTTTCTGTTTAATATGCCTTAGAATGACAGATTTCTTTTGACTTAAGCTGGTCTTTGATTTTTCTCTTGGTAATACTTTCACACTCCTAAACAGTTTCTGACATAATTCTTTAACACTTAATATAACTGTCATTAATTAGCTCAATTAGTCAGAATTTGGTTCAAATAAAAGGATTTTAGGCTCATTTCTAATATGAATCAAAGCAGTATGTTTATGGGTGAGAATACAGAATCTGGAGCCAGCCTGCCTGGACAAGAAGGCCAGCTCTGGTCTTAGTCTCTCTTTGCTTCAGTTTCCTCATCTGTAAAATGTCTGGAACAGTGTATGACACACCATAGCACTATAAAAGTGATGCTTTAGGAGGAAAAAACTTCTCAGGGTCAAGAAAAAAATTATAACTTTATTCCTTGCACTTAATTGATGTAAAATTAACATTTGATAATGGCATTTAAATTACCCTGTAATCATAGAAGATTTATGTATGTAAATAGGTACAGATCTCAGACTTTCTAATGTCATCATGATACATTATATTTTTTAGATCTTTTCTTTCTAAATCATGGAATGAACTTACAGTAGTAGATCCCAGCTTTTTTAAAAAGCACCCATCCTATTATATTGTGCAATCACTATACCAAACAATTGGTGTTTTTTTCTTCAGAATATACACAATTCAGAGTTGAAGAATCTACATCAAAATGCTCAGCTGTGATAAGGCTGAGCTAAAAGCCTTTTTCACAAATAATGTTTTGTTATCTAATGGATTTATATTAGATCGTGGTTGCCAACCTAAAATCCCTTTCTTTAAGGATGTGATGTTGCATAATTAGCTTGCTGTTGCGGTCAGGATGCTAGCAACTTTTATTTTAATCTCAGTATGGAATGCAATAGACTCTCAGGGCTGGAGGGAACCTTTGAGATCATCTAGTTCAACTTGTTCGTAGTATAAATGAGACAACAGCCTCTGGCAGATTAAATGTCACACAGCAAGTTAGTTGTCCATCAGTATCTCAGAAAAAAATTACATTAAAAAAATGACTATCTCAGTTATTGGTTTCTTCATAACAAGTAACAATAGATAACAAAGTGGCTAAAAACAATAATGATTTATTTTTTCTAATGACTTTTTCTGCATTGATTTAGCTGGCCTCTATCGCACATAGTACCAACTGGGATTACTTATATAGCTCCAGTTGTCTGAGAGCATGGCTGGGGCACTTCAGTTGCAGTACCTTTCTTCTTTTCTACATGGCCTCCTTTTCCATGTGGTGTCTCATCCTCAGAGTCTCACCATGTGACCTCCCTCTCTGGCAGGATATTCTGGGGCTACAATGCCATATGTTTCAGCCTTAACTCTTAACACGGTCTTCCTTACATTGAGTACAAATTATTGTCCCAAATTTCATCTGAATAAATCAACATCAGAAATTATGTTGTTGGGATTATTTCCTCACAGCATGGTGGCTGGGTTCCAACAGGGAGCATCTTCAGAGACTAAGCCCCAATGTTAAGTGTTCATCAAACCTCTGTTTGTATCATACTTGTGAATGTCTATTGGTCACAGAAAATCTATAGCCAAGCTCAGAGCTAATGTGGGAAGGTACTGGGCTAGAGCATGAATTATGGAAGATGCAATTCATTTGGAGCCACCAATGTGCCTGCCTACCGAAGTGGCAGATAATTTACGTGGTCAATGTCAAAAGAACAAGGCGTGATATGTGATATACAATGTGATGCTACTTAAGTTAATTGGCCATTTTTTTTTGCATTGTTTCATTGCTCTAGTACACAGTACACAGTCATGGGTGTATTATAGGATTGGGGGAAAGTTGAAACTTTCCAGAGTTAATGAGCAGTGGAATGTTCACATTGGTTTTGGCAGCCACTGTTTCTTTATCCCAGATAGAGAGACTGAGCTAGAGCCAGGCAGCTCTCAACATTTCAACATTCAAATCTTTGACCATAAGACGAGAAAAGAGCCAAGATTTTCAATGCATAAATACTAAAAAGTGAAGGCATGTGAATACTATTTTGGATATGATTCACTAATATTAATAAAAAGAGCAAGACTTCAGTATTAGTATTTCGTTGAGATGAAAATTATTCTGACTCGAACTTTTGCTATACTGCTGCAGCCTGTAACTCAGAAGGAAAAATCAAAGTGCTGCCACAGAACTGCTGGCCTCTTAACAAATGTCACCTATCGGCATGCACAAATAAACACAAACACGAATCAGCCATGAAACTATATGCTATATAAGGCTTCTTTTGGCCTCCCGCAATTTCATGATACACACCTGTTTCACTGACAGCTAGTATGCAAATTGCCTAAAGCTCTATTAGGCTGGTCTAGGCAAGGAAGGCCCATCTGTTAGTTACGTGACACTTTCCTTCTTGGATCCTCATGTGGGAATATGTCCTTGAGATGCCCAGATGGATGTATTTGCACCAGTGTCTGGTACCACCAACCTTGGGGGAACTTGTCACTTCTGCTTTTATTCTTGATTTTAATATTTGATGTTCTCTTCCCCCAGCTCCCAAAGAATAAAGTTTTAAAATGAAAACTTAAAAGAATGGTAAAGAATACAAAGACACATTATTTTTTTAAGTGTGAGAAGATGGAACACGATGAACCCTCTGTTTGAAAAATCACGATATTCACTGGGTGTTTTTCAATACTGTGTGTGTGGTCTGGTGTTGACAGGAGAGAACACACAGTTTCAAATTAGCTGGTGCTTGTCAGCTGTTGCTGATAACTGTTGGAAAGTTTTGGGAAAGACAGTGCATGGTGTTACTTTAGCAGGCCTGACTATTTAGGACATTTATTGGCAATGGCTTCGTGATTCCTGTCCCCTTTCTTCTTTTAAAAGAAAGGCTACACAACAACTGCATGTAAGCAATTGGAAATGGAAATCCAGCCTTCCTTTCTTTGTTAGTTTTATGAGTAGACTCAAGTCTCTTGCCCGTCTCTGGTTAAAATCCCCAGAGAAATGTTAGAAGTGGCAACAACAGAGTCAGAAGAGCAGTCATCCCTTTGATAATTGATATCTGTTTATCATAAACAGGCTTCTTTCATCTCGTCCATCTGGCCTAACAAAAAGATCTGCTGATATTTCATTCTAAAAAGAGGTAAAGGTGGCCTAAAAGTAATGGTAATCTCATCACCTGAGGAAAAAGGACATTAAGCATCAGAAAACAGTTCCTAGAAACATATAATAAATTGCAATTTAGAGCCAGAAAGATAGAACATTTCCTCTTTAGAAAAAACCTCATGTGTACGACAAACAATACATGAAAGTATGTGAAATGTCGAAGACAGGACAAAAATGAAGCTTTTGATCATTTTGGTACCTAAATAGCTCATGATTTTATCAGATTAGAGCCTGTTTTCCATTTTTCAGGAAATGGTCCAAAAGACATACTGTTGTTATTGACAGGACTTCAAACTAGTTATTATTTGCTAATAATGTTGTGTTAAAAGTCTGAGCAGAGTGTCTTGCCAGAGAGAGAGAGTGAAACTTTTATGCCCAACGGTGTTTGGATGAGCAAGATAATTATACCCTTGTCCACAGCAGATGCTCTGTTCTTTGCTTTGGCAGTTTCCCTGTTCAGTGTGCAAATAATTTTCTCCACTAAAGTTGGTGGCTATTTGCTACAAATATATTTCTTTTCCAGCAAAGAATGGATCTCTTCCATCACCACTCACAAATAGCAACTGAATTGATTGGAGTTTTTATTGTTTCAAACACATACACAAATCTGATGTGAAGCAGCAAGAAACTCTTATGAATGCCACATGTCTATCAAAAGATGTAATATTAAATAGTAAGAAAGTTATTTATTAAAATAGTTGGGAAACTACATAGTAACAACTATTTTAACTTATATAAATCAAGATTTAAAGATAACAAGTCAATGTTGATAGTTAAATAATTTTGTAGTTCAAATGTGCATTTAGTCAGTTTGGAATAGAAAAGAACTTCATTTACATGTATTGTAAAATCTTACGGCTCTTTCTGCATCTATATTTCTGTAACAGGCAAAATTCACTTTATGCATATATGGTGAGGCCCAAAATACAGAGTCGACTTTCTTCACAGTTTTGACAGACATAGAATGATTCTCCTATGCTTGAAATAGACAGGTGTATTCTTTGTGGTCAGTGATCAGCAAATACACTGCCATAAGCCACTAAGCTTACTTTTAGAGTAGCCCGGATGCTGTGGCTATGTCTGTAAGCAGGCACCTGGTAGGTGTTTTGGCAGAGAGCTGCAGAAGGAGGAGAACTGAGGAGATATATTTACGATGGCTCCCTTTTTTCTGTTCTTACCACAGGTCTTCAGCAGCCCAAAGGCAAGTGTAACCACTCCTCAAGTTGCCATGTTTTCATAACCACATAATGCAACATACATTTATCTAATAAAACTAAGAATATAATTGGGGGTTAGGTTTCTCCCAAGAATAATTATTGTTGACTAGAATGTTACTGTAAAAGTCACCTTCCAGAAAATGATTAAGTACCCACTGAAAGATTTTGTTCTGTGTATATGTGTGGGTGTGTGTGTGTGTGTGTGTGTGTATATATATATATATATTATATATGTATATATAATATATATATATATATATATATATGCTGAGGATCAGAGGTGTGGCTGGTTGCATGCCCCATCTTCAACTATCCAGCATGCCAGGGGTAGCAAGGACAAATAATTACACAAAATATTTATCATCAGCAGTGGAATGAGGAAAATGTCCCCTAGAACCTTAGGGAAGAAGATAAAGTTTTCTCAGAGGTAGTGAAATTCGAGTCAGTCCTTAAGAATAAATAGGTTTGGCTACAGGAACAAGAAGGAGGGCATTCCACATAGAGCAACAACATGGATCAGGAGGCAGGGGATTCCTTGCTTGCAAATGCCTTTATCAGAGCATGCTCAAATACCACTATTAGGTTAGATGGCACTGCAAAGCATAGATGACCCTGTTTGAACATTGACATTATTTCCTTTCTCTTGTTGGAGGAGTTGCAGCTGAAAAATTAGGAGAAATTCAGGTAGTTTTGACTAGAATACCAGCCTATGATGTGTGTGTGTATGTGTGTGTATATATACACTAATAAGTAATAGCTCAAATATTTATGAATATAATTATTATTATATTTAATAGTCACATTGGTGTCACCTGAGATAATATCAAACATAGTAGTATGAATTTTGTAAAATTTTATAATGAATATTTTGTAAATAAAGGTACATTTAGCTATAATTTTCCATTTTCTCTATATAGGGCCACTTTGGGGACACCCTGTAGTATAATAAGATTCTAGGTACATCCGAGGTTAAATAAGATTAGAGATCACTTTTATTTACATAGTACTTAGCAGGACCAGCAGGTCATTTTTCTCTTGGATCCTCACTGCAGATTTCCATTTCTGTTCCTAGACAAAGAGAATTGAGTGTATAAGGGCCACCCACAGAATTTAATCACTGCTTAAAATGTTGCATCCAAGTTATAAATAACTGAGTAGGTCCTGTGTAAAGTTGGGAACTTCTTTCCTAGTAGAATAATCAATCTGTGCATCAGAAACATGGTCCTTTTTCTCTCTCTCTCTTTCACTTAACTTTACCGCTTACAGGCTGCTGTTCTATCATCTGTTCTCGAATCACACACAAATAGACACATCTATACTTCCACTCCCTTCTCCCTTTGGCAATGTACTTATACATACTTAATGAAAAACAACCAGTTTTGGGGTATTATTTCCTCCTTGTGGAGAAATCTTTTAAGGTTTTGGGATGAGACGTTATTGACAGGTAACCTGTATCAATTTCTAATCACTGTTGAAACATCCTAGAGTTTCTGTGTTTATCACTGTGCCTGGTCATATCCATAATGATGTTTTTACAAAATCAAAAACAAAACCAAGATAGAACTGGATTGTAATCAAGTAATGGGGAGCTTTTTCAACCTTTTCAATCTGAATAACAAGTTTACAAAATATTAATGGAAAATATATCCTTCCCATGGGATAGACCACAGTCAAAGGACCACCCACTTTTTCCATTAACGTGTGTATAGCTATCTACCTCTTACTGCACTTCCATTCTCTAGAGATAACCATCAAGGTCTTTTTGTGAAAAAAAAATACATGAGTTAGAACTCAAAACAAAGGAACATAATTCTTCCCCATATAATTTAATTACTTAGAAATGCTTTTGGCAAAACATAGTTTCTAGTGTCTTCCATTTTCCTGCTATTTATCCATACTCTGGATTACCTCATTCATTAGTTCTGACAAGGGACTGTATTTGTATCATTGCCTGACAGATGTGCTACATGTTTCAGTCTTAAAATATTCCACTCTGAGCTCAGTGCTGCATACTTGGGAGATGATGTTAAATCAGCCTCGGCAGCACACTGCTGTCATCATGCCAAATAACTCAGGGGAAAAATGATAAGGGTATAAAGAGATCAATAAGGCAAGAAAATCTGTGCTTTCAAAAGTAAGGCAAAATATGAGAAAGACTATCAGTCAAGCATTGGGGCATAAATAAAGCAAGAATATGCCATGTTTGGGACACCCTTACACTGCAGTGAGCCATTATCCCGTGAATCGTAAATTTCTCTTACGTTTGCCTAACTCCTTTAATATAGGTCATTCTAAAATACAGCCATAAGATTCACTGGGACATTGATCAGTCTAGCATTCCTCTTCCTTCTCTCCTAATAGAATAAAATGAAGATATGGCTGATAAATGCTGAGAAGGACAATTCCCAGACCATTTAGATGTAAGTGGTCACACTGGAACATTCCCCTTGTATAAGGAATATTTGTATAGCTCATATCTCTGTAAATATGAATTATGCAAATACATTTCTGCCCATCAAGATGATATTACTCAACAGGGCCCTTGCAAGTGTCCAGTTGTGTTGCATTTTTAGATGGAACACAAGTAAACTGTAGAAACCAACAATTTGGAAATTAAATCCTTTATTGAGTAATAGATACTCAGATGTGCATCAGGAAGCAGTAGGTTCTCTTTTTCAGCAAAAAGCATTTCATTATTAAAAATTTGAAACAATAAATGGAATCACTTGCAGACCCAAGGCAGTAAATTTTATGAACATTTGGAAATAGGAATTTATTTTTGCACGCTAATGGTCAAGGAGACTTTGTGAAACTGGTCCAGAGCCCTTGAATGTCAGTCTAAGAAAGGTGAACTGTAAACTGTGAAGAGCATTTCAGGATTGTGTTTTTTAACATGGGGATAAGGTGTGAAAATTAATTTTTGTTTTAGGAAGATAAATCTTAAGGCTGCATGAGGGATAGATTAGAGTACTTGGAGCTTGGGAATAGGAAACACAATTTGGAGACAGTTACATTAATCCATGTGAAGTGAAGTGCTCCTAGACAAGAATAGGAGCAGTGGAATGAATGGAAAAGACAGATGTGGGAGACGCTGAGAACGAAGCATAGGCAGGACTTGGTGCCTGGATGAGGCATAGCCACAAAAACAAACAAAACAAAACAAAATAAAAACACAGATGTATCCGGATGTTAAGTCACCAATCCACTGTTGGTCTGTGGAAAATGATCGCTAATTTCAATTGAACATTCAAGGCATAATGTAGGATGAAATGTTCACGCCATTATTTGGGGTAACACCTGGAAGTGCCCTTCAGCATGTAGAACCATCAGGAAAAGTGTGTAGAAGAGGACAGCAAGGGACACAGACTAAAAGCACATAGTAGGCAGAAAGAACAAGTGGAGAAACATAGACATGAATGATCACGTGAGATATTTACATTTGAAAATGGGGGATCACCTGTTGGTATGGCAGGAGGTGGACTTTTCAGATCACTTCTTAGTATTTGGAAAGGGGTAGCGATGGCTGGAAAGGTGTGTTAAAGGACTCAGTGATGGCAGCTTTGCCTAGAAGCTTGTGAAATTTAGGCTTTAGGGTTCCTCTTTTTCTCTGACGCCTTCCATGATCCTATGTTTAATCTTGTATTATCATTTTGTATTCTTCTCCTTAAAAATGGCCAGTGGCCATCCAAATTGTATAAACTTTAGGTCCCACAAAAGCCACATTCTTCCATTGGCTAGCAATGTGTTTACATGGTCACATAGGTTTGGAAAAATTTCAAAGAAAGGTATTTTAATCACAACTGGTTAAGACCCTTGTCTTTTTTCATGCTAGCTTCCTCATTTGCACTTTTTTTTTTTTTCCTTCACGTGGTAGTGGATATTTTGGAATTTAGCTAAGGGTAAGTTAGGTAGGAGTTGCATTTAGTCTGGGTTTAATGGGATATATATTTGGGTCATCACCAGCTGTTCTTTGATAAGATGGTTTCCAAGAATATTCATACTGCCTACTGTACTGAAGTCTTAGGCATTATGGTAGGAACATACTGGACCAAGGCAACATCCTATTGTGATATGCGTGTGGCCTGCACTGAAAGTATGTATGAAGTAGAAGAAAAATGATTTGTAAGATCTGAAGCCAGAAGATGAGTCCATGCAAAATTTGTCCAAATTGTTGAAAGAAAAATTTTCTTAACTATAAGTAGAAAAATTTCTGAACTATCAATAGAAAAAAATATATAAATGCCTATGAACCATTAGAGGACAGACAGAATTATCTTCATATTCTCTCTAGAAAAATATTGTGAAATTATTGTCATATGAAGAGACAATAAAAGAGTATGCAGCAAAAAAGGGATTAATTTTGAAGGGTTTCAGGGAGTTAATATTATTATTTTCTGCATTTTTGATGTTTGTGTTATTGATCAGCTTTTTAAAATTGGTAATTTGTTGTAACTTTGCTTTCGTTCTAAACAAATATTTATTTTTATAAGTAATTTTATACTTAGAAATTTTATTCTTTTTTTAATGTGCCCCTCAAATTGTATAAACTTTAGAGACAACAAAACCTGGGTCTGTCCCTCGGTTGGGAGGGTACCTTAATTTTCATAATCAAGTACATAATCTTAACCTCTGGTTCTTCCACGCAGACCATTTGGAGTTAAACATCTGTTGCTTTCAACTTTCATGGTGTTGTCAATCATTTAGCTGTACCTGAAAATATCCTAATTCTCTAATTATTATAATTACAATTAGGGAATGTCTCACTGGTTTATATATTAGTGGAATATTTTAGTACCCCTTAATATGCTATGCCCTAATTCAATTTAAAAAGGATATTCTCCTTTCTGCATAGCATAGTATTTGAGAAATATATTTAGGCAAAACTTTAAAATTGTTTCAAAACAGAGATATGTGGTTCAAAACAGAAACAGTGGAATATTTACTAAAGTCAGGAAGATCTGAACATGTAATGTTATTCCATTTAGAGAATTTCAGTAATTTTAACTAGTTTCATTCAGAAAAGTATTTTCAAAAGTATACAAAAGATCTAGATCTACTACCAATGAAAGAAATTGTCTATCATTTGTCAAAACTTCATAGCTAGTGAAACCAATGTTGAATAATTATTTTACTTCATTTCATAATGAAGCACATAAGATGTGTTCTGGCTCACAAGAAGATCATCCATTGAAACCTAGATTACGTAACGGGCAAATTTTTAACGTCAGTGATCATTTGTCTCATTTTCCCCAATTCCTCTGTGTCTTCAATAAATAATAACCTATAACATTAGGTAGGGATAAGACATGGGGTTATTGATTGGTCACTAGAACTAGCATATTAGCTACAAACTTAATTTTCATTGTCATTCCAATCATAAACAAGTCTTAACTACATTTGACCTGTTAGGGTGTGATAAGTAGTTCAAAGTAAATGGAATACACTAGATCATGCCATTCTCAGTTTTCTAATTAAGAGCAAAACAGGCCTCTTTTCTGTCATTATCTGTGTCATCGCACAAGATTGTAGATTGGGTCTACGATAGAAACTGGTGGCCAAGATTACTAAGGGTGTGTCTATTTGACTCTCTTTCTCAAATTGCTAACACATAACATTAACTAATCTTATCGGAAGCCTTAGTACTCGACTGAAATTAATGACTAGTGGGATCCAAATAAGTAAAAGGAAATTTGTCTTCAAAAATGACAGACCCAGATTCAGGATGAATGGCCAGTCAATGTTGCAGAATATTGTAATACTGCAAAAAGTGTCTCTTGGCCAATGGTAAGTGATAAGATCTCACTTTTCTGCGTGCCTAAATTGGGAGAGTTTAGGCATCAATAAACAGTGCTGTCACTGTGGTGTATTCTATCTATACTTCAGGAATCTTTACTTTTTTCTGTTGAAATCAGAACATAACAGTAGTGAAGCCTGTTTTCACTGGATAAAACATACCTTTGTGCCAAAAAATGTCCTACGTATGAGTCTACTGATAGATTTTAACTCATTTGAGTAAACGTCACCATTGCTAGTGGAGAAAGTTATATGTTGTTAGTCGTTTCTCTCATTTTATTATCTATATTATTATTAAAGTAATTTCTCCAATTACTGCAAGCCACAAGAAAAAGCAAATTAATTATGTTTATTGGCTTTGAGAACTCTAGTTATAAAACTAGACCATTCTGCAGTTCTTTTCATTCTGGTACTTAAAATGATCACTCTGAGTAGTAAAATGAGTGGTTCTTTATTTATTATGAAGAATATAGCTTATAGTAATAGAAACAGACATTCTCATAAGGAATTAGCATTGGACACAGGCACCATTTTTTCTTGTACTCTAATAGCGATAAATATAGATGACACTTTGGTATTACCACTTGGTATATCAAACTTGATATACCAAAATAGAGAAACTCTTTCTATTTATCTTTTATTTGCTATCTATGCTGAGATATGTGCTGAAAATTTTATTAACCTCACCTGTGTAAACTGTTCTACTTTTGTTTCCTTATTTTTATAATATTATTTTTGCATTTACCTGATAAATTCTAATTATCTGTTCTGTTTTACAAATGTTGTAGTGTGGATTAAATTTCTATCAGTTATCCGAAGATTAGAAATCTTTAATCTTTCTTTCTTATAATAACTTTTCTCTAATTAGATCCCTCCTTCAAGTCAAAATTCTAGATAGAAATTCTTAATGCCAGCAGCCTTAGGAAGTTGATATGTAGATAAAAGACATTTTCTCTATTTATTAATATAAAACTTTCACTATAACTTATAACTTTCACTTTCACTTATAACTGATATACAGTTATAAAATGAGCTGTAATTTTAGGCTGTTTTGCTACACATGTTTTGTAAACTTGATCAGATCACTTACCCATTATTAACTAAAGTTGTGGGTTCTGTATGACATTGGTTATAAGAAGGGGTGGTATAACGTATATATAAGTGCATATGTAAGTTAAAATATTAAAATAGCTTATTCAAATGTTTAATTCCACAAGCTATTATTTAGACCCATTTTCTGAATTTAAGGAATGCTTACAACACTGCCAACATGATTTCAAGGAGGCAATTTGCATTATTACTCCAGTAGTTAATGATATAATTTGTGCTTTGGTGACCAGTGCTGCCTCAGTTTGACCTCCTACGTTTGGTTGTCTCTGTTTTGATTCTGCTTAAGATATTATCAAATTTATGATGTTAATGATCTGTTCTCAAAGAGTTTAAAGTAGGCGCTGAGTGTTTGTAAGGCACAGAATGACATCAGCAGCGATTATTTGCAGTTGGCTAATGAATAGGGAGGTTCTCTTTGAGTGTCACCTTCAAGAAATTCTTACGTTTCTGGTGCTATCCCTTTGTCAATCATGAAGACTTACTAAATCAGCCTGCACATTCCGCCCAAGCATTCTCTCTTGGTGCCTGCTGGTCCTAGGAGCCAAGGCAGGAACACCAAGAAATTTTATTCTGTCCCCCAAAGGAACTCCTAGTTGCTTCTTTACTACTCTACGTAAAACTCCTTTCATTTGTGTATATCTTCTAGGATGCTGGGCTATTGCATAGCATTTCATCTATGGTCACAACTGTATGGAGTGTGGTAGGGTCCTGGAGCTGGTTAGAACCACTTGTGAGAACTGATAGTTAAATTCTCAGAAATGTTGTTACTCAGTTGTTGGACTGTTTGTAGGTTAAAATTAGCCATATACCTACATGACAAAAATCACCAAAGCTATAAAGCAAGGCTTTTTTTCCTTTTATTTTCCTCAGAGACCCAGAACATCAGCACACTAAAGAGGAGTTTTCTGTTTTGATTCACCACTCCTGCCAATTTCCCTTCCACTGCATAGAGCAAGCTCTGAGGCTTCTTTGGGGGAAGCAAAGAAATGGTGACTCCTAGAAAACTCTTTCTTTTAGTGACTGTGCTTTAGAAAAGGCTGTTATCACTGTTTGCCAAGTCCCACATAGTATTCTCCAAACCAAGCAAAACAAAACAAAACAAAACCATCTTCTGAATATTGAAGATGTATAGTATTTCAGAGTATATAAATGTATTACTATCCCATTTTTATACTATAAACTATTTGCTTCAGCTACCCTAGGGCACATATCATGTGACTTGTTAGAAATTAGGGAGATAACTAAAGTGAAATAAACAATTTAAGCCATTATTTACCCACAAAATATTCTTGCAGGGCAACCACTTTTTGAAAAACCTAATTATTTTTAGTGTTAGAAGCTATGAAGTTGGTACAGTTTATTTTCTATATATAAAACTCCTTTTAATTAAGTGCACAGACATTTAGTAGTTGGTGTGTTATTTAACCTATAAGCTTTTTCCACTGGCAGCAAGACATATCTTATTTTAGTGAGTGCTTTCACAAGTTTTAGATAATTTTCCCAGAATCTGTATATTCTAAGAATGATTTCTCTTGTAAGAGTTTATATTTATCTTAAAAGATTCTTATCAGGATCTTGTCATCAGTTTATCTGAAGGCAATTAGTATTAGTAGCTAGAATAGTACTAACTGAACCTAACGTCCCATTGAAGAAGGACATTTCTTGATTTATAATCTGGAGAATTTCATTTTGACAAACATCAATGGACTTTTTGCTTTGTATCATAAGATTTTAAGCTGGGCAAACCAGAGTTAGATAGATCAGTCAATGAATCAATATACCCGTTACTCAAAAGATCATTATTGTTCATAACAATGGACACTGTGAAGGTACTTTGAGAGTTATGTAATAGTAATAGCTAGCACCTGTAGAGTGCTTACTGCATGCCAGGCTTCATTCTCAGTGCTTTATATACAACCACTCATTCAAAATGTTTAACAGTCTTCTGAGGTAGTTATTATTCCCATTTTTACAGATGAGGAGATTGAGACAAAAGAAGTTAGGTAATTTTCCCCAAGATCAGACAGACAGTAAGTGGTAAAGCAAGATTTCAGCTGGGGTTGTATCTTCAGGATCTATTCTATGTTCTTAGTCACTATGTGTTCCCTTCTTCTTCCTCAGCCTTTGGGAAGTATTCCAATGGAGGAAAAACATCCTTTATTTGTTAATCTCTGAAGCTTAATCACTTTTTTGAAAAAGGATAAGAGCAATTTGGAGAAGGAAAAGTAGGCCTGTCTTATGATTGGGGAGAGTTCTTTCTCTTCTGGAGACCATAGCCAGGCCAAAAAAAAAAAGTCTCCAGAAATCATACAATAAAGAAAAGATGCATCAGAAATTGAATGTCTCTGTACTATCTTGAGAAATTCTCTAGGGTACAAGATGGATTGACTTAAAATATATTGAAAAAGGGAATCATCATGGAGGTTTATAATTATGAGAAATAGAAGTTGAATGTGTAAATATTTAATGAGTTTCTGATTATAAAATTATAATAAGTTTGATAACAATATAAAATGCCTAATATTAATTTTATCATGAGATCATTATTTTCTTGATCTTGAACATTAATTTATTCTCATAGTTACTACCTCATAGCCCAAAACATAATAAATTTTGAAAATGTATTTATCAGAAATTATCTGTGTAAGTGCTCCTTGCAATTTTTACAATGAAGCAATTACTTCGCATGTATTACTTGCTGTCACATTTTTGATCTGTGCTCTAACATTGTCTTCTTGAGGAAATTATTGTGTTTTATAGTCCAAATTTCTGAGATTTAGGACTTTAAAAGCTTAGGTTCTGTTCACGTTTAATTTTGCTATATCAATAAATTATGAATGATAATAAAGCAACACAACTATTTTATGTCATGAAATATAGATTATTGTTTATGAATTTGCTGAATCGCCCCATATATCGCCGTAAAAAAGCAATCTTCTTTTTTGCCTTTGTCTTTTTTTAGACAGAAAGAAGATTGGTAGAAAAGTATATATGTGAAGTGTAGGGATGGGGGGGTCCTCTGTTGGAATGTGCAGGTAAAGTAGATGATGTAGGACTGAAAATGCAGGATGGTCTAGGCAGGAAGCTTGTCTGCCAAAGAGAGAGACATTTATTCTGTACCAAGAGTTAATCTCAATTGCTCTCTTTTCTTGGTGTTTAGCACTTTCACAATACAGGTGAAATTTTGGTTGTTAGTTAAAGACAAATTAAATATATCTTTTTTACTATATTTTTATAGTAAAAAATTATTATTTACTGTATAATACTTCCTGGAAATCTCTTTTTAAAGTTCCACTTTTGGTCAGGGGAAGTATCCGTTGAAAGAGATTTTATATACCCAAATCTAACCCCCTCCCTGATGTGGGGAGAAGCTTAAATATGGTCTCTGCTAAAAGGAGATTAATTGCACTTTAAAAAATAATTCCTATAAATAACAACATAAAAACTCTGACCATTATTTTCTCAGCACATTTAGGTACTGTCCATGTGTACAATAGTGTGGGAGATGATACACTGTAACTGTAAGGATGCTCTACATCAGCACTGTCCAATAGAACCTTCTCCTAAGATGGAAACGTTCTGTTGGATATATCGACCTGTTGGATATAGCAGTCAATACTCACTTTCACTTTTGAGCATTTAAAATGTAAATAAGGAACTGAATTTTAAAATTTAATCTAATTTAATTAATTATACTTAAATTTAAATAGCTGTATATGGCTAGTGGCTACCATATTGGATTGCACATATCTAAAGTTAAACCTAGAGTTACCTGGAATGAAGACTGCCTAGCTTCAGGTCTTGGATATGTTGCCAAGCAGCTGAACAACCTTGGAAAGTCATTTAACTTCCCTGAGTCTTAGTATTCTCACCTTTAACATTGTGATAATAAGAGCACTTGTCTTCAAGAGTTCTGAAATCAAGAAATAAATCAGTGAATGTAAAGCTCTTAGAACGCTGCTTGGAATATAATATATGCATAATAAACATTAGCCATTGCTATTCTTATTGTTTTATAATCTTTTGTAGATATTAATAATGTAGAAAGTGAAAAGCAATGGAAACAAAGTAGATCTAAAAAAAATAAAAGAAACTATCATGAATGGGATAGTATTTTAGGTGATTCTAGAGGACTATGTGGAACTTAAATAAATACAAAATAATTATAGGATGACCATACATTCTGATTTGCTTCAGAAAATCTCAATTTATTCATTAGGTCCTGGTTTAATTATTAACGTCTCACCCTTTTGCTTTCAAATGTGTCCCAGTTTGTAAAATAAATTTTGGAGTCACTCTATAATCAGATATATGAGTACAGCCCAGGCATTCGAGGCAGAGGGAAGAAGACAAATTAAGATATAGGTGCAGATGTGACTATGGTGTGGTATCAGCGATAAATACTGGGAATCAGGAGACAGAGTTGCATATGGGTTGGAGACACATAATGGAGTTGGGATGAAAACCTGGATAAAGAAATTAGATTCGATTGTACATACTATTTATGCTATTATCCTGTTGCTCCTGAGTCAACATAGATTCACTTTTAGAAAAGCAAAAATCTCATTTAACTGGACAAAAATATTTGGTATATCAAAAAAGCCTTATACTCTTTGGTATTCTGATTAGATTTCCATTATCGATAGTGATTTTTGTTATACATAGTTGGGAACAAAATGTGTTATTTCTATTACTCATTAACTGCCAGTAACCAAATCGATAATATGATTGGGTAATATGCAAATTAGTCAATTGAATGGGAAAATGCTTCATTATATCTGGAGCTATGACTTTCATGACTGAAGGAGGAAACTTTGAAAGAGTTCATTTATTTGTAATAAAGTATTATCTCAACATATCTTCTGGTGGTGCTCTTTAAGCTACATCTATTTGTCTTCATTCTATTTAGGAGGGGATTTAATTAATAAAGTTGGGGGAATTAATTGTTGGCAATATTACTAATTATAATTGTAGAGAAACAGAAAGTATTAGACTGTGAAACAGAATATTACCAAAAAAAAAAAAAAAACATTAGGAAAAAAGTCGAAAATAGAGATTACAGAGAAAAATTGAACTAAAAGTTAGGCAAATATATCTTGTAAAATATAATAATGTGATTCTAAATGTAATTGTTTCACTTTTCAGAAGATCCCTTTATCTCTGATTGCATTTGAAATTGAGATGCTAGCCCAGAGATCCCCATGAACAGTTGCTGGTGGCTCATTCTGGGTTTTCAGTGTTGGTCCAGTGATCCTAACTCATCATGAAAGGAGACCTTTGGGTTGATCTCTAAGGTATTCCCTGGACAAACAAAGCAGACGTTCCATTCAGGGATTATGATTGCCTTCGTGATTTCTGGGGAATGTCCTAATTCTAACAATTATTTTTCATAGTGTAGCTGATAATATAATCTTCACCTGGGGAACAAATCATGGCTCATTTTTCCACAAGGAACCAGTCATTGTCAATATTGGAGTTCTGAGCTACTTGGGTTATTTTCAAAGTATGCACCTGTCTTTTTTAAACTAATGCCATGAGAACCCCAGATTTTGAAGTGCATGTTAATTGTTTGTTTTTTTTCTTAAAGAGATAAAAATTTGGTCAAATTAAAAGGGGGTTGAGCAGTACCAGATGCCATTGGCATTTGAAGAGTTGATAATTCTTTATAAAAGGCCACTGGCATCATTTATAGCAGCCACTCTTCTCTCTCTAGCTTGTAAATTTATTAATGCAATTGGTTTATAGGTGCTTGAACTGAACAATAACTAGTTTATTTGTGTTTCTAAGTACCATGAATTTTAAAATGTCATTTAATATCCAAGCCCCTGAACGGAATTCAATGACTTTAAATTAAGCCTATTTTTAAATAGCACAGGGCAATGTGTGATTATGCAATCTGCTGAGGTTTTCAAAAACTAATATTTAGAGCAAAAATGAATCTTATCCTAACATAATTTTAATAAAAACTCAGTAGTGATTTGTAAATACTTTGAAACTAATTAGCCATTCCATCCACAATGACTGTTTCATCACTGCTTAGTTCTTGATGAAAATGGCAAACCACAGTTCTAATGACATAATTTTGTTTCAAGCATAGTGGCTCCTGTGTTTATTAAAAGAAAAAAAAACCGACTAGCTCTTATGACACCCCCTTCAAGGTAAATTGCTCCAACTAGAACAATGCTCATGTTAAGGCTCTGCCTCATGATGATGAGGATGGCAATGATGACAAAACCAAAGAAATATTTACTGATATTGGCTGCATGCCAGGTCTTGTGCTAAATATTTTACATATAATTTATACATTTTAGTTTCACAACAGTCCTATGAAGTGAGATGATCATCATCCCTCTTTTACTCATGACAAGAGGTTTAAGTGCCTAGTTAGCGGTGGCACTGGATTCATAGCGGGCAATCTGCAGCTCTTAAGCACCATGTTACTGCTGTTGACAGCAACTATTTCCTGGGCTAGCTGACAGAGAATGTTCGAATGATTGCCTTTTGTGAGAAGTTTCATCTTTTATTGCTCATTTTCATGTCTGAGCTGTGTGTAGGAAAAGAGAAGGCAGGTTTTCACCAAGCTCTATTATAAAAGGCATAAATGAAACAATTGTTTTCTATGGCCATATTCTAGATAATGGAGAGACAATTGCCTGACATAAAATTGCAAAGCCATAATGTATGTGGTTCATGAAACTATGGCTAAAATTGCACGGCTTGCTTAGATATTAATTTAGCTGTGTTTGTTATTGCTTGCATGGACAGTATTCATATTCGCCCTCATTTGAGGCTATTATAGACACACCAGTGACTGCCACAGCTCTTGCTGTGTCCACTCTCTCATGTTGTGTTCACATTAAAGGAGAGGTCTACAGAAGCAAAGTTATGTGGAAATTACACTGTCTGGGAGATGAATCCAATAGCCTACAGCAGTGTTATCCACTGAGCAATGGATTGCATGTGTACATGCAGGCTAAATAATGTATGATTTAAGATGAGAATGTGGTTTGTATTCATTTTTGGATAGTAAAAGAATTGGCATGTCAGTCTCTTGGGGGACTTTATCCAAGCCTTTACCCTTGAGTGGATAAAAGAGTACAAATTCTATTGCATTGGAGATGAATAAAACAAATTGGGGAGACCATCAGCAGAACAGACTTCTGCGTGATGGAGTCCAAGGCTACTCCAAAACCACCAGACCAACTGCCTCAGGAGCCTGCCAGCAACCAGATGCCGGCAATAGAATTGACTGCAGTTTGGCATCAGGGCTCTGTGATTCCCAGCCAAGGGGAATAGCATGCAAAAAATATTTAAAATTCTCTTTGTAAAAGAGTTATGTTTTCAATCAGAGGAAGTATGTTTCAGACCTAGTCTGCCGTAAATGAAATGTGGCATACCGACATCTTGGTTAGAGAGTGAAGGTGTGTATATGGGAGGGAGAGAATGCTGTATATACTTGAGAGTAAGAAATTGAACTATAATTTGGTGGTGGGGTTTTTCAATGAAGTAGTTTTTAGGCCATTAGGTTTGTATCATTATTCTACTAGGGGTACTATATTGGCCTTTCAAGGAGAGGGACTAGGTCTGTTTAAAATAGTGATTTTTAACTACAGGAGAGTTCTTAATCCCTGAGGGGACATTTGACAATATCTGAAGACATTTTTGGTTGTCACAACTTGAAGAGAGGGCAGTACAACTGGAGTCTAGTATGCGGAGGACAGAATGCTGTTAAATACGTTGCAATGCCCAGGACATCTCCCTGTAACAAAGAGTTATCTTGCCCAAAATGTTAGTAGCGCCAAAGTTCAGTATCCTGGTTTAAAACAACCTCGCTAGTGTACCTTATCTATAACCCCATCTACAGACAAGTGTTCATCAAATATAGATTGCTATTGTATAAAAGATGATTTTTAAATGATTTGCTTTACTCTATTGATGTGTGAGCAACACTTATTGGATGTCCCAAATGCATTCTGCTAAAACAAATAAAATGCACAGAGAAAAAAACCCACAACTAACCTTCCTCCAAATCTACACACTCAAACCACACATTATACAAGACTGTAGGAGGACCCGGTTGATTCACTTTTCAAACTTGAAAAATGAGGCATATTAACAAAGCACACTAAATGAATCAGCTGTTTAGGGTGATCTACAAGCCAGTTCATTTTCTTGTTATTAAATAACAAACCATGAATCTTGACAAATGAACCCACTTGTTTGGCATTATTTGAAAAACTCATAACATGCTTGATTCTGATGGTCACTTCCCCTTTGAAATTAAATTTTAAGATGGACTTCATTTAAATTTTGATAGAGAGAAAAGGCTTGTTAATCTTCATTTGGACTGCTGCTTATCCTCATCATTCTTTTCTTCCTGCTTAAACTCAGTGCACCAGAGCTTCTGCCAGAGTGTCATCCTCCAGAGTTTACTTCAAAGAAGTGTTTATGTTTACCTGTGTCTACATCATTAAGAGTTACAATTCTGTAGTGTCATAGGGGACAGCATGGCTTCTGGAGTCAGACTCCCTGGGTTCAGACTGGGACTCTAGCTGTATAACCTTGCAAAGGTCATTTACCTTTTTGTGCCTTAGTTTCCTCATTTGTGAAATGAGAGGAATATTATTTGCCTCATTGGGCTAAAATGCTTAGCAAGCACACAACAAATGTTACCTATGATCATTAGAATTACTGTTTTAGGAATAGCATATTCCAAAATGGATTCCAAGTTATTTTATTTCATTTCCTAAAGAGGACACGGGTCCTGAACCTCTGATTTAGCAGCCCTGATGTGTGGTTAAGGAATTCTAGTCCATATTCCATAATCCCTAACAGAACCTCCCAGCAATGCCATCATGAATAAACGTCTAAGAAAAATCTGCATACTAACCAAGAAAATGTGGCTTCAAGAGAAGCCCTGTGTCTCTCTCCTTCAATGAGAGTGTCATCTAAAGCCCCCTTCTGCAAATCTGCTAGTTCTACTGCTTCTAACCGAGCTGACGTTGCAAATTCATAGCAACCCCTTGCCCTGTTATAGCAGTGTTACAGAGTTCAGTAACCCTGGATCGTAAGTACTCCCTACTCCTAAATAGGATTTATATAGTGTGACTTTGAGCAATATAGCTAAGTCAATTTTATCTGAAGGAAAATATTTTTCTTTACTAACATTTTAAAATTCCTTCCTCAGTGTCTGAAAATGATTTAAAAGCTAATCAATGATAAAATTCCAAACCATCTAAAGACAAAGAATTGAGAAAGGAAGCAGAGAGCCACTTTAATCAGGAAAGTGGGTGCTGTGACCCATTAACCCCTAGAGATTATTGACACTCCTTTTTTTTTTTTTTTTTAAGATGCTGTGGTTTGGTCATCTGTCTTTGGCAGCCAGAGCATACAAAATCACTTCTGCTTTTCACAAATTAATTCATTTAGGCCTGTGCATTTGTCAGGCATTCCGGGAACCTTCTGCCAACATTTTGTTGATTAAAGGATGTGTATTTTGAAAATGGGTGGAGAGGAAGGAATTTATAATTCTTAAGACCAAGGAATGATTTACAATGCTGACTGCTACCTGAATCAATCAGTGCATCATCAACAGATAAATGAAATATTAAAGGTTAGGAAGAGTTCCCACACTGGGTGTTAAAATCTGTGGATTGATTTCGTTCAATAACACTGAGAAAAATCTACCTCTTTCAGCAGAATTTCTAGAATTCACAAGCAAGAATGTGACACAATAAAACCACTTTTGAGTGTGTATTTTTTTTCAAAGGGCTTCTGAAATACACACTTTCCCCACAAGTCTGGTATTTCTGCTCCTATTTATAAATTACTTATCTCATTTTCATGCACACAAGTTCCCTATTCTCATCCCAACTTTGGTTTGCTTCTGATTATTTTGTTTAATTTTTTTTCCCAGTGAATTTGCTGGGTCCTTTGAAGGACACATTTATTGTTTTAGGCATCATGCAATTTGCTAAATGGTGTTCTGGTTATGGAAATGCTCACAAAGAGCCCTGGGGGAAGAAAAGAACTAAGTAAACACATATTGATCATCCCGTAGCGGGTGTTTTCTTATTTGATCAGTCAAGGACTCAGTCTGAACTGGTCCATCTAATCTGTGCTACATAAAGCTGGAGACATTTTTCTGGCTCCCTGGTGGTTTTAAAGGCTATGCAATGGGAAAAACTGCTTTAAACAAAGTCTCATTTTAAAAGAAACTGATACAGAATGGAATTCAAAAAATTCAAAGAGAGGGGAGGTGAAAGTGGTAGCTAACAGCTTTAAAAAAGGCCCTGGGAATTTTAAGAGAATAAAGCTCATAAGGGAGGTAAAAGAGAAATTCCCTCTGACCCACTGTCAGAGAGACCAGGAAGCCACTCCAGCAAGGAAGCATGTACTGAACACCTACTGTGTGCAGGGCTTGTAAAAGAGGTAAAGCTCCAGTGTTGTGGGGATTCCAAGCAGAGAAACAGAATACTTTATGTTAGGAAGTAAGTCATAGCTTTTCATGCCTGCAAAGATACTTGAGCTTTATGCAGATATTGTTAATAAATTCCAAAAGTCAATGAATATATTCCATTTAATTCAGATATTAGGAAAAGAAAGTATTCTTCTGTGTAATTCATTTTAAAATTCTACATTAAAATGTTGAGACTGAATTAAGTAATAAAACTAAAGAAATGGTTGAGAAAATGTTTATTTCAAAGAAAGGAGTTGGAGGCTCTGGGTTTTGCCCCTGGCTTGTCTGCTCTTTCACTTCCTCATCCTTTAATTCTTGGCCAGTTTGTGTTTACATTGGGTAGTTCTGTCTTATCCCTTACCCACCCGGCAGTCAATGAGAAGCACAAACGGGGAAACATGGTAGAAAGCTTGAAGCCCTTTATATATGAAGTGGTATGACTCTGGCTTAGGGAAACGATGGAAATCCAGAGGAAAAAATGATTCTAGGAGCCTGTCAGGGATCTCAGTGGCTGACCATATTCTGAAATTTAGGATTAGGAAACAGATGAATCTAGCACCAAGTTTCTTAGCATGAAGGCTGGAATAATGACAAAAAACATTGAAAGAAACTGGGTAATTGTGCTGGGTGGCTGGTGTGGAAACTGGGAAACAAGAAAACAGGTGTAATGAGTTTTACTTTGATATACTGAATCTAAGAAGCCTTGTCATATAGCCAGGTGGAAATAGGGATTGGGCAAATTTGAAATCCTGGAACGTGTGAAAAAGACTGTTAACAGCAAGAAACAAAGCTGAGAACTGCTAAAATTTGGCCTCTTGTCTCCATAGGTCACATGGTGTGTTTATTCCATTTTTATTGTACACAATGTGGCCTAAATATTTTTTAAGGATCTCCTGTATATCAGGCACTAGCCTAGGTGCTATTTCTGTAAGGGTGGACACATTCCCTGCTGTCAGAGAACATTCGGATTCGTGCTAGAAATAGGCATTAAGTAAGCCAAAAACACATTTAATAAAGACCAAATATGCTGAAACCTGTGAAGGAAAATAAAAGAATACTGTAGGATGATACTTAATTTGAAATCAGAAGGATGGATTAGAGCCAAACAAGTAGAGTTGGGCTCAGAATGGGAAGGGTGGAAAGTTGGGAGTCCAGTTGGGTCTGGCCCGATAAGTGATTGGAGAAAAAGTCAGAAAAAAATCATATGGGGCTTTCAGGACTTTTTAATAAGTCCAGTGGGAAGCCACTGCAGGATCCTATCTAATAAGTTCAGCTCTCTATGATTAAGGCCATGTTTAGCTCTATTTCCAGATTGTGCCATTATTTACCTGGACCCAGTAGGCCTGACAATTTGGACTGAAGTACACAATTTTGGAATGAAAAGTCTGTACTATTTACATGTTGGTTATGTTTCCTAAGTTTTGTTTGTTTGTTTGTTTGTTTTTTTCAGAATGAGACTGTAGAGACACAGAGCACACTGTTTTTCTTCATCTTCTTCCCTTAAATTATCATATTATCTCTTAGCTTTGTTCCATGGCACAAAAGGTTTTGTAGTTTAACCTCATGTAAGTAAATACTTTTTTGCTATTGTGCCCAAAACTTGCTGTTTGACAAGTACACACCTCCCAACCTTGATAAAATAGCCGATGAGTCTTCAGGTTAGACCCAGCCAAAAGTTTCCTCAGTGGATTCTTGATGAATATGCTCATTGTGCCTTTGGGTAACATTTAGGGTTACAACTGAGAAAATTTGGGATAGCTTTATATAGGCTAATATCATTGACAAGACAGATACAAACCATAAATATTAACATTATTGTTAACATTATTGTTAATATCTTGCTGATATTTATTGTGCACTTACTAATTTCCAGGGACCATTTTGTTTGCATTAACTCAAGTTTTTAAAAATGCCTTACAACATAGGAGAGTATTATTATTATCCTCTTTATATTGATGAGAATGTGCTTCTGAGAGGTTAAGGCACCATTTAAAGGTCACATAGCCAATAAGTGACACAGCAGGCACCCAGCCCAGGCCTTCAGTGTAAGTTGGAAATTTTTGAAGATAAGCCTGTATCAAAAAGAAATAAGCCTAATGAGTAAATATATACACTAATTCTGACATTTGTAATCATAAACATACTCACATTGTATATTCCAATTTTATGGGAGTCATTTTATCATTATCATTTTGCCGCATAATGGTGTGACTCATTAAAACAGTGGTTCTCTAATGGGAGAGATCCCTCTCGCTGCCAGGGAACATTTGGCAATGTTACTGTATTTTTGGCCACTGCAACTGGGAGATGGGTGCTACTGGAATATGATAGGTAAGGGCTATCCTACAATGAACAGGTGAGCGCCCACAACAACAAAGAGTTATCCTATCCAGGTGATCCATAGTGCCTAGGTTGAGAGCCTGGA
The DNA here is from genome assembly GCA_963575035.1 of Avahi laniger. Classification (NCBI taxonomy): domain Eukaryota; kingdom Metazoa; phylum Chordata; class Mammalia; order Primates; family Indriidae; genus Avahi; species Avahi laniger. The sequence goes on along the minus strand of CAUYSK010036907.1, from coordinate 75,254 downwards.
TTAGAGTAATTTAAAGAGAATCTTGACAGTAAGGAGAGAATGCTGGCTCAGTCTTGCAAACGAGGGGCATTCAACATGAAGAAGCAGTTTTGAGGATGGAGGAAGGAGCTAAGATGGATTCATGCACTCAATCATTCATAGAATCACTATTTATAGAATGATTTCTGTGTATCAGGAATTGTGCTGGACAGTAATGGTGAGGAAAACACTGTAAGGAAGTTTGGAGAAAAAAAGGGACCAAAGAGTAGAGGCGAACCAAAGATGCTTGCTATTAAAGGTAAGCTAGGGGCAGAGCTTTGATGCCAAGAATGAACTGTTTTATTCTGTCAGGGAGATATGCTACTTACAGGTCTAAGGAGAGTCACTGTGTCTAGGGACAAATTCAAAAGGCGTATGCTACTACTAGGAGCATCTGATAACTTCTTTTTGTCCCATTTATGGCTGACTTGTGCTGGTCAAAATGGAGGGCCAGGGGAAAAAGCAAATGATGGTCTCAGATGCAGCACAGCGCACTGATATAAATGTGTGTGTGTGTGTGTGTGGTGTGCGTGTGTACATGTATTGGAGAAGACAAGAAGCTTACATTGCTTTCGAGTTGTGCTGCTGGCCTGTGAGCAGGTGCTGGCTTTTGTTTTTCCAGTAACAGCTTTTTCTATTTCCAGCAGTCCTATGCACCAGCTCCCCACCCCATGGCTCCTCCCAGCCCCAGCACAAACAGCAGCAGCAACAACAGCAGCAACAACAGCAGCGGGGAACAGTTGAGTAAAACCAACCTGTACATTCGAGGCCTCCCGCCAGGCACCACTGACCAGGACCTAATCAAGCTGTGCCAACCGTAAGTGTCCGTCTGCTCTCTGAGCTGTTTCTAGCTCACATTCTTACCTACGTGGGCGGGACTTGTTAATGTACCCAATGTACCCATTCATTGGTGTCTCAGTGAGGAAGACTGTTCTTTACAAAAAGGACTTAAATTTGACATTTGATTAGAGCTTATCTTAGGGAGTAGAATTTGTCTAATTCTTGTTGTAGAAGTGGAGATACTTGAGCAGATATACATGGAAATGCTGGCTGATTTGCATACATTGACCTGAAAGAGGAAGACCAATGACAAAGTTGTGCTCTCAAGCCATGGTCTGGTGGAGTCTATGATAAATCTCATGAGAAAAAGCTGCTCAAAAGCTACTAATGAAGTACTAATGAAAGGAATCTCAAAAACTCAGAAGTGGTAGATTTCAGGATGATTACCTCTTGTGTTTCAAAGTTTTTCTGGCTAGTGTGTGGTAAATGTAGGTTCAGCCAGGACCAGGTAATTGGAGAAGTATAATGCTAATCCTCTAGTTTCCTTGAAAATATCTGGGGCCACGTCCAATGAAGCTATCTCCCACCAACGCCAAGAACCGCACTAAGTAAGTAGGTTTATATTTGCTAGGAAGCGTGGCAACGATTACATCCCCTGCAAAATATTTCTGTTAATCTATTATCTACCAACACTTATGTCAATATTTTTCTTATTTCTGTGCAAATAAATTAAACATATTTAAATTTACCCTACAAATAAAATTTAAAAATGAGTAATGAATTAAGAATCATAGACCTGTATTTTTAGATTATTTCTGATTATTTTCAAAGTAATATCAGTACAGATATTTGTCATTCGATTGTGCCTTATCTGGGTGTTTTTAAATTTTAGGAAACTATTACTCAATTGTTCTTTTTCTCTTTTGCAATGCTTTTGAAAGAAAGTTGCAAGGATATTTATTTTGTAAATTTTCCAACCTCTAAAATATTGAAAGAGGAAAATAAAGCTGACAATATTGATTTGCCTTTGTTCTGAAATTTAAGATTGGCAGTACATATCAAAACAACAGAAAGTGGCAGATAAACTAAAACACACATGCATAACCATATAATCAGTTGACAAGACAGTAGGAAGATTAGGGTGGGGGTGCCTTGTTTTGTGAAGGAGGCAAGGCAGAACCTTGAAAGATAAATACTGATTTAAAAGAAGTCATTTTAAAAATGTAAAAAATGCCAGAGCTAAGACAGGCAAATACATATTAGATTTTGTTCTATAGAATATTGAGGTTGAGAATTTGAAGATAAATCACTTAAATTTTTCTTGTTGTTGGAAAAATCTAAACTCCTTTTTGAAAAGCAAGGTCTTTGGAAATGTGAGAGATTGTAGGCTTTATGACAGAGGGTTCAGATGAAGTCGCTCCCTTTTAATGGATGCTGATGCAATAAGAAAAGCTATTACTTTTGATTCATATTTAAATCTCATTCATAAAAAATATTGGTGGATAATGAGGAAAGGTTCTTTCCCATTGCTCTATACCACTTGTAGAGCTTGTTGAAACAGATTTCCGGGCCCAAGATATTATGATTCGCTTGGTCTGGGGTGTAGCCCCAAAATATGCATTTCCAACAGGCTCTTTTGAAAAATACTTCTCTCTATAGTCACGAAGAGCACTGACTATTGCATAAAATTTCACTTAATTCATGTGGGTGGTTAAGGTGAATCCTGAGTACTAAAACCTGCTCACCAACCGTATGATCTTGAGGCAGATTACTTTCTCCTTTTGAGCCTTGGTTTCCTCTTTATTAAAAGAGTGGGTGGAGTTTGGTGGTTTCTAGGTTTCCTTGTATCAGCTGGAGCTGCCTCTGACTGACACACTGGAGCCAATCGTAAAATACTCAAAAATTTTGTGAGTCGTTTGTTACAAACTTGGTAGCTTGAAATTGGCCATCGTGAGAGTATTTATAACACAAGAATCAGCATATCCTACAAATCAGAGCTTCATTTTAAGTTGTATTTTATTGGAAATCTGGTTTACGAACATGCCACTGATATAGTGTCATACTATGAATTTCTGTGTTTAATATCCATTTCTGCAAAGAATTGCCAGAATTTTATAAATGGAAATTATTCCCTAACAGCCTATATTGGCATTTCTAACTCCGGAAAGAGATGTAGTGACACGGAAACATTATTATTGAGGAAATAAGTTTTGTTAATGTTTCTTATGTGCATTTGAGAAATTTAAAGGATGCAAAGTGTACAGAGGGTAATAGTTACTTGTTTATATTAATATTTTCTAGCTATTAAGATCTGGTATGTATTGTTATTGCAGAAATGTTTGTGGATTCTCCAGTTACCAAAGTTATCTGTACCTGGAATTTATTGCTTAGATTCTTTTTCCTAGAGAATCTCAGACAATTTATGTGATCAGGCAACATAATATGCTGGAAATAACTGTACACTAAGAGATCTAACTTTCATTGTTGGCTGTGCTTTCAACTGGATCTGTGGCCTTAGACAAATGATTTGTCCCCTTGTAACTCTGGTTTCCCCCATGTATATAATAATGGATTTGAACTCAATAATATTTTATGCTTCTTTCACTCTAAAATTTTACTCTTTGACTGAGAGCCTCATTACTTAGCAACAAGACTTGCACTGGATCACCGTTTGTGTCTTTCTCCAATCCCCTAGTACAGTGTTCGCAGGGCCACAGCCTGCAGTGATTCAGCTGCATGGGTGTGATTTGATGGCTGGGGATGCCTTTGCTAAGAAACTAAGATAGGTCATTTGTAAAACCCTATTCCCTTTCTTGCACTGTTAGCCTCGTACAGTGCTCGTTACTATTTCACATTAATGGTCTTCTGAAGATTAAAATTATTTTGTATTCCTATTACTCATCTAACGCTTTAAAATAATTTCACCTACAAAACAGATATTTGTAGATTTAAATGAACTTTCCATCAGGATCCATTTTCTATATTTCTATCTATGAAATTATAAGTACTTTAAGAGTTAATATTCCTTATAGGAAATGCAATATTTGCTAATATCTATGGTAATAAAATAATAGAAAACATAGATACATAAAAAAGCACAGACATTGAATTTTCTGGTATTAGTATATAATATTCATATTAATGCTAATGAACAGTGAGATGATGATATTATAAAAATAGAAATTGCATTATTTCTCAGTGTTAATCTGAGAGCAGATTCTTATTAAAGAATTCTATTCACATTTATCATCAAAGCTTCTATGTTTGGATCACAAGTAAAATCAAAGAAAAGAAGATAAAGCTGAAGAATAAGGGATGTGGGGAATGATTCTACTCTATGAAAAAATTTCTCCAGTTACACCTACATTTTTGATGAATATATTACATTTTATGTATTATAGGAAATACTTTAAAGATTTATAATGTCTTTATCTTGAGAAAACTCAAGGAACTTTATTGTATTTTCAATTAAGAAATATTTACAGAATACCTACAGCACGTCCATGTGAGGATTTGGTGGTGAGTAAATTTAGACAAAGGAGGATTTATATTCTAGGGAAAATAGACATAAATAATTATATGACTTGATATAAAATTGTAATTATAAGTGCAAAAAAAGAGAGGAGCATGGTACTAAGGGAGTTTATAATATGAGATTAAATCTAGTTAGGGTGATTAGCAAAGTCATCTCTGAGGAAATGACAAGTGAGCTAAAATCAGAAGAATAAATAAGTTTAACTAAGAAAGGAAGGGAAGAGCATTCCAGGCGGAGGGAACTTCATGTGTACAGGCCGGATGGCTGGAAGGGGCAGGGTGAGGACAAGGGGCTGAGGAAAGGCCAGTGCGGCTGTCACAGAAAGAGGGAGGTGGAATATGGGGACAAAAGGAGCTGGAGAACGTGGAGGGACAAGATGATCCCTTTGTAGATTATGTTAGGAGCTTTGATTTATACTGAGAGCAATGAAGGAAACCGTTTAATTCTCATAAATAGGAAGGTGAAATACTTAGATTCTTTTTTCAAAAAGGTAACTCCAGCTTCAGAGTAGAGAGAAGGGATCTCATAAGATCACTGAATAATCAAAGTAGGAATAATGAAAAGTAAACTGGAAGAAAAATTTGCATCCGGAGAGGAGGGTGTAACAATTAATAATTATGGTAGTAGAAAAATTATGTGTGACGAAGGATGTCTTTTGTCATATGCATCCATTTTTCCATTAAAAAACAAGGCCTATAGAGACAATGAAACAAATGAACTTCAAAAGAAGTAGCAAAGTATTATAGAATAGAACCCAAATCAGTTGACTTTCAGTTAATCACTTTTTATTACCCAGTCATGAATAGGTCAGTAATATACTATTAAACATTGAATGGCTATAATATTAAAAGCACTAAAGGTGATATAATGAAGATTAGAACTCCAATTGATTATACAAATATATTGATGGGATGGATTATCAGTTGAACACTATGTACGGAACGCTCAGATTATATACCCTCTATACTTATATCAAGAGGAACAGATAGAAGTTGGAGAAGATAGATTTGGTTTAATAAAGTGAGAGAGAGCATTACAACATTTTTGGAGTAAATAAAATTTTGGTGGTGTAATGATTTTTTGTACCTTAGGTTATATTTTCTCCTTCAATGAAATTAGTAACTTCTATTTTATGACTGTGAACATGCCATTGAAATACATTTAAATTGCTCTTAAAAAATAAAATCACATATTTACCATAATGTGTAGAATTTAAAATGGAAAAAAAATCATTAATGTGTTTATATTTTCTACATCTACAACATCTATTATCTAACCATCTTGTGACTTGTAAATTTTAATTAATGCAATGCTCTCAGGAAGCCCCATCCAATTTTCCCTACTTCCACATCATTAACTAATCTGGAATTAATTAAAATATTGTGAAGAAATACAGTGAATTGTTTTTCTGTTATAAAGTGAACATGCTGCTGTTAAGGCCCTTGAAACAGAACGAAGGAGAATGGAGGGAAACTCTTGAGGAGGTGCATACATATCTCCAATCAGCCCCGGAAGAGCAGGAAAGTCAGCTGCCTGCCCATCACTTTTCTCTGTAAATGTTCTCTTTTCTTCTCCTTGCTCAAGTTATGACATCCTAGCATTTCCCCCTTTACAATAAGATGCTGAATGTCATTTTAACATTTAACAAGAGAGGAGAAACACCCACAATGAAAAGCCAGGGGACCAAAACAGGAGTGTTTGTGCTCAAAAGCTGAAGAGTCTGGCCAAGCTAATCTCCCTGACTTTTACCCAGCCCCGCTGGATGTCTCATTATGGTGCACGCAGAACGCTGAATAGTAAGAGCCAGACTCAAGTGCCATCCAGGCTCCGGGTGCAGAGTCCATTATACACAGTGTCAGACAGTTTTGACAAATGCACCAACGCAATCAAACCTTTTATCAATTTAAAAGTAACCTTGTCACAGTAATCTGTCAAACTGTTCAGATACAACTAAAGGAAAACAAGTCATCATGCACTCCAGGGTAACCAAGTAAATAAGAAAAATGTGACTGGAAATTTTTAGAGTTCTTTCTTATTGTGTCATTGAAGATTTAAAAGTTCCCTCTATTAAGACCCGAGGAAATTTATTAGTGGCTTTCTTCTGCAAGTCAGACTCAAATTACGCAGCTGCTTTTGAGGTGTCATAAATCTGTGTGGTGGCAGGTGTGAGCAGGAAGTGAATTCTAGAATCCTAGAATCTTTGAACTCTACCTTTGTGTTTTTTAAATGAGGGAATGCCTTAAAGTCCTGAACTAGATGTTTTAATTCCTTGAGTCAGCACACATCTGACACTTGGTCGTATATATATATATGATTAATTCAGTTTTAGGCAAAATTATGTTTGTCAAGAATCTATTATAAACCAGACATGGTATCTGATTAGTGATTAATAAATAATTATGATTAATAATGGATCATTTTATATATATTATTTACATCATTAACATTTATTATATATCACATACCTGTTTTTATATTATCTTAGTTAATGCTCAGAACAACCCTATGAAGTGGGAATAATAATTTCTGAGCAATAATCAAGTAAACTGAGGTTCAAAAAGGTTAAGGAATACGTCCATATTTATACAGCCACAAGTATTCAAAATCTGGATCTCATTTCAAAGCCCTTATTCATAATCACTAAAACATTCATATGATGAAAACAAGGGTAGCGTAAGTCATGAGTTCTCAAATTCATGACTGCCCATGAAAATCTCTTAGAAAACTTTAAAAAGTAGGTCTGGACCTTATCCTTCAGGGATTCTGATTTAACTAGTATGGAATCCACCTGGATATTGGGATTTTTAAAAGCCTCCTCAGGTAATTCTCATGTGTAGCAAAGTTTGAGAACTCTTGGAGTTAATGATGCCCATGTGAATTGGAAAACGTAATTTAATCTTCTGTTTTAGCTTCTTTCCCCTGATTTTCCTAGGATCTAGCAATTTCATAGGATCTACCAATTTGCTTTCAATTAACCAGAAGACGTAATTATTTATTTATAAAATAAATATTTATTTATATAATATATATAAATAATATATATTATAATATTAAAATATAATATATAAATAAATATTTATTTATAAATTTATTTATAAAAATAAATCTTACGCAGAAAATTTTGGCATGAATTGTATTTTCTGATAACAAAATTGGAATTTTAGATTAGGCACATGAAAACTCAAGCCCGGGAATAGCCCACTACAAGTGTTTTAACAGATGTGCTTGGAAGGATCTTGCTCTCCTTCTTCACATAATTTTCATAAGTCAAACATTTCTTCAACATTCCACTTTTTAATAATGTTTGCATTTAGTTGATGATTAAGTTCTATTTTGACTCTTGTTATTAAATTTCTATATATACTTACATTTTTCTTGCTGACTGTGGAGTAGTGACCATAAGAGTCTAGTGAGTCTTAAAAATAACTTGCATCTTCCAGCATTGCAGAGGCATCCTGGAAATTATTGTTTCACTGATTCATTGACCATTTATTCATTATTGTTTTTATTTCTTTGGATGAAGTATGTACTACTGAATGTTTGTATATCTCATGATCAATCTGAAAACATATTTAAATTGCTGATGGCAATTAATGCTTTTTCCTATTTATCCCGGGAACAGAGAGGAGAAAAGCAAAAGTGAAACCAGTGACAGCACCAGTTAACTTAGTTTACCATGTTGGTGACAGCACAGAAAAGATGGGGATGTAAAAGGGTTTGGTCAGCTCTTTCTGGACGTGCCAAGTAAAGGCCCAGGACTGGGGGAGAGGTGGAATTCCTGGCAGATATTGTACTGAGTGCCTGAAAATTTGAGGGACGTGCGGCTCAAGAGCAGGAGTCTGGCAAGTCCAGATGGCATTCTGGTTTTCAATTTGTCCAGTAATTTTCTAATTGACAAGTGCAGCTGACTCTTCTTAGTCCTTGTTTTATTTGATTTCTCTTTTACTTAACCCTGTTGACTCCTCCTTTTTTCTCAAAACTGTTTTCTTCCGTGGCTGCCATATTGCTCTTTCCTCAGCCTACCTTCTTCTTCTTTCTAGCTTCTCTTTATCTACCTGCCTCTCGAATATTTTGAAGTTTTCTAGAGGTCGGACCTCTCTTCTCACCCTAAAAATTATCTACTCTCTTCTACTTAAATAACTTTAGCTATTCTAGTGATTATTAAGTCTATATCTCCAGCCTATGGAGTCTTTTTTCAGTCCTAAATCCATATGTCATTATTCTGTAGACAATTCCAATTCTGCATCCCAAGAGCTATCAACTCACTGTCAAAAAGAATTATTTCTAGACTTACTCCTTCTTTAATATTCTCTTTCTATGTGAACGATACCATCATCCACCCAGGAGTCTGAATATAAAAATCTTAGAATCACTTTTTTCCCCAAGCTGTAATCAGTTACCAAGGTATACAGGTTTCAACTGCTTGCTGTTTGTGGTATCCAGTATCTCTTCTGGTTCATTGCTGCCATAGTTCATTTGCTCATTTTCAAAAGTATTTATTGACTGCCATCTATGTACCAAGCATTGTAGATATCTTAAGGACTGGCAAGTTTCTCCATAGAACTTGCATTGTAATGGTGAGAGACGATACATGAATACATGAATAAACATCAGAATATGTAAATGCCATGAAAAGCAGGTTGCAAGTAATAACTAGGAGGGTATTACAGACTGGGTGTTCTCTTTAATGTGAAATCTCAATTTCAAGAAGGAATAAGGCAGATAATATTTATAGATAAGGGCATTACAGACATGTAAGAGCTTGGATGAAGCCTGAAGGTGGAAATAATCTTGGTGTATTCAAGGAACAAAAAGAAGGTCAGGTATTCTTCTGTAAAGAATGGATTTTGTTGGCGTATGAGAGGAGAAGCAAGAAAGTGAGCTAGGATGCCATCATGGATGTCCAGGAAGGTGATGGTGATGGCTTGTGATAGAATCATAGTGGTAGAAGGGGTTAGATGTGATGAATTCAGGGCATATTTTGGAGATAGTTTTCATAGAATTTACACATGAATTGTGGAAGGAACAATTCTGGATGGAGAGAAATCAAGAGTTCTCCTCAGTCTTCTTAGTTTTGAGATCCTATTAGACATCTAAAATGAGGCAGTACTCGGTTGGTAGTTTGATATATGACTCTAGTTTTCAAAGTGAAAATTAAAGTAAAAGATTTAAAATGAGAGTCATAGCATTGTAAATGGCTTTTAAACCCATCACCCTAATACAATAATAATATGGTATCTAATATGCGTTATACACAATTCTAAGTATTTTGCATGTAAGCACTTCATATTACATGTATAAATTATTCATTTGTACTTCATGCCAATTCCTATTTTATAGAAGAGAAAACAATAACAAAGAAGTTAAATGACTTTCCCAAGGTCACACAGCTGCTAATTGGCCATTTCAGGGTTTAATTTAAGAAGTTTGGTTTAAGAGCCCCCTCTCTTAACCACGATCCCTGCATAAGGAATATATATAAGGAAAATACATGTTTATACAACTCAACATTCTGAGGCTCTGAGAGGACAAGAAGCCAAGAAAGGAATTTATAAAGGAAAATCAATGAGGTGTAGGAAAACCACGCGTGCAGGAGAGTATTATACTATAGAAGCTGAGAGAAGAGTGTATTTCAAGAAGGCAAAATGGAGAAACCTGTTGAATACTATTGCAAAATCAAGAAATATACCAACAAGAGAAGTTAATTTGGATTCAGCAACTTGCAGGTCATTGGCAAGCCTGACCAGGACAGTCATTGTAGAGGAGTAGAAGCTGAGAGCCATTTGGAGTGGTCTTTTCTTCAGGGTCACCACTTGAGTATTCTTACAAGTGGAAATTACTGGCTCTCTTTCGTGTCCCAATTATAGGTAAATATTTGCTAACGTTTTTCCCCTGATCTTCCGGTTTGCTCTGTTGTCATCTCTATCTCTGTCATTATCTCCATTTCTATTTCTCTCTATCTCTGCTCTGCCACTCTTTCTCTCTTCTCTCCTCTCTTTTTAAACTTCCTCTATCCCTACCTATCTTCACTCCTTCCTTAACTGAAAACTTTTGAGGATGAGAGATTTATCCAATTTATTTTTGTACCCCTTGTTCTTAGCACACTGCTAGGTATTTAAATGGTAACTTACAACTATTTAATGACTGAATAAAGCCCAGATTCATCAGTTATATCAAAACAATTTTATTGGACTTATGTCATAAAAGTTGTTCTGGAGGAGACTTTGAGTTTATAGTGGGAGATATAGGAAACAGCACTTTATCTTAGACACTGCATCCAACATTGTACCACTAAACTGAAAGAAAAAGGGTTCTGAATATGAAGCTTTTTTATTGTGTAGATCCCAAAGAGAATTTTGGAGGGAAGCCTCAGGATAACTTGAATCACACGTATTAAAGGAAACAAATAAGGATCGATACTTTGCTTTCTCACTCAATATCGCTGCTCAGACAAAAAAATCAACCGCTTATTCTTGCCTGAGCTGGAAAGCTTTTATCTGAAAATTGACAGTACTGAGATCTATATACATTATTTAATCATATGATTGAGGATAAGTTACAGTTAAAATTATCCTTAAATTTTTTAAAAATGTCCTTCTCTTTTTTCTGTACTTCTTATCTGTTGACATATTCATTATATCTCTGACACTATAATGTCTCTTGACAAGCAACACTTTTATTTTACACAATAAATATGTCTCCAGAATTTTTGTAAATAGATTTTTTTGTTTTAGTTTTTAAGTCAATATTATTGAGGAGTAAAATTGAGTACACTCATCCATTTCAATGTAGGATTTTATGACTTTGGACAAATATATATGCACCTATGTTGTCATCACCAGCAACCAAGTTTAAGATAAAGAATGGACCTTTTTCACTGATTCATGTTTCAACATCACGGGGCAAGCTAGAGGCATAATCTATAGATGACCTGCGTGTCTTAACACGGAACAATGGTGCAATAGTACAGTGAACTCTCTGATGGCTACAATCACCTGAGTGTTTTATTGGAGATTAGGTGTCCTCAGGACACTTCCATGACAACAAACCAGAAAAGGGCTGAAAGCAGTTCAAGTAAGAACTGGAAATGAGGTTATCAGAGAACTGTAAAAGGTTTCTCACATTTCAACGTTTAAAAGAGGAGTTATCCTTAACGAATGACACCTCTGAAGGAGGGAAATGGGGCATATTTCCAGGGAACGCTCTTATGTCAGGATCATTTTGCCTCAGCAGAAAGTGATTTGCTGTGGGCCTTTAAATAAACCGTCAGTTCTTGGTTATCCTCCTCTGTGCGTGACTGTCTTTTCTCTAATTCCAAAGCAGAAGGGCAGGATTTATCAGATTATAATTTTAGGTTAATTCTGCATATTAATGCATTTGTATTCATTCCATGTTTGAAGTCCAGTGAAAAGGACAACTATAGTGAGATCTGGCATTTTAGTGAGTGTGTTTTATCAGGTATTGTTCCAACCACTTTACAGGTAGAAGAATCAGCTCCTCCTGGTTTTCCCAGAACTGTCCTGGTTTTATCATGAAAATCATACATCCTGGGAAACCCTTAGCATGAGGCAAACCAGGGCTCTATTTATAAGTATTATTTCATATAATTATCAACCCTTTCCATTCCCAATGAGGTCCCATTATTCTCTTTTGCAACTAACAGAACTAAGGCACTGAGAAGTTAAGTAATTTCTGGTTTTAATAACTACAAATGTTTCCTAACAGTGGCTGATTAGGAATTCAAACCCAGGTATTGGAGCCTTCTCTCTTAGTCTCTACCTGGATCTCACTATTAGAATAACTTAAGTTGATGAACTAGATCCTATTCATTAGAGCTTTGCCTAGAACTTGGACACTTCAGTTCCTGTAGATGTAACGGGAGAAGAAAATTATTTCCACATCATTTGTTGGTAGCACCAAGCCATAATGGAAACTTCAGTCTCAGAAATGTTTTTCGGTGGCTACAAAGAAATGTCTTTCTGAGCCACTGCTAGAAAATTAATTATTTATTTGCAAAATTCTGCCAAAACAGCATACCTATATTTTATAGATGGTCTAATACCTTGCATAGTAGTTACTTAAGAAATAGAGTTAAATGTCTACTTTAGAGAAAAACCACATCAGCGAAATGTGTTTCGTTTGTGTTAATGATTCTTCTTCTTTTTAAAAAGAGCACGAAAAACTATTCAGATAAGTTATGATAAAATATCTGCAAATATGAAATTATGTTTCAAGGAAAGTTACTTTTCCCTTGTTATCAGTGTAATATAAATGTCTTTCGGTACAATTTAATTATTTTTGTCACTTACTGCCTGCATAAACAACCAAATGTTCCCAGTAGAGTAGTATACGAATTCTTAGACTTTTGGATTTAGAAAAGCAGTAAAATAACAAAATAAGGAGGGGGTCAACTTGATATTTTCAACTTTTAATTTTATTAATCATTAATTTTAAAACAAAATATCTGCTATTATTTACTAGCCTACAGATCAAATAGCATAAATTTACTATTACTAGCACATTTTTTAAAAGTTCATTTTAACACCAAAAGAGCCATAATCTTAATGTCATGGACAAGAAAGACAAACTGTATCCCAGCATATTTCAAAAACAGAGGTGATGTTGCAAAAAAATTTTGACCACAAGTTTTCATCACCATGTGGTTTTTGGTACCTGTGTGCTATTTGAGATGCTATGTTCAATGCAACATTACATGGGGCTTGGTTTTCCAACTTGCTCCAGAGGTTTTTTTTTTTTTTTACCATGGTCATTTTAGAATTCCAATTTCACATCTGTGTGTTGACAGAAATGGGAGCAGCATATTTCATGCTATTTCACTCAATTGATAGTTTTCTGGGAAAACTGAGAAAAGCAGAGGAACCACAGTCCCCCAGCCAGAGCCAAGAAGGAAGCAAGCTTCAACAGACCTAACATCTGCCTACTGTGCCCAAGGGAAGAGGAATTCTCAGCTCCGAAGTACTTACTCCTCATCCAGAGCTTCTAACTGGCCAACAAGTTGCAAGGATGGAAAGTATTTGAAAAGTATACATTGGGTCAGGGAAAATGTTGGCAAGGATTGGCCACTAGTGCATTGGCTGGGAATTAGGAGATTTGAAGTCTCTTCCCAGCTCAGCTACCAAAGAGCTCCATGGCCTTGGCAAGTCCCTTTTGCCTGCGTAAGCGTCAGTTGCCCCTATGATTTTATGACCTTCCAGTCTCCTTTCATTACTCAACACACAACTGTTTGATTTCCAGTTCTCTGAGATCCCAGCTTTCTGCTAATGACCAGTGTTCACTGAAGTATTAATCAGTCTGAGTTAGGAGATTTGTCTTTCAAAGCACAGCATTAAGTTTTACCTGGATTTTCATCATAGCAGTTTCACCCAAATTTAAAATCCTGTGTTGCACAGAACTGCGTGGTGTTGGTGCTAATTGCTAAAACATTGAAATTACTGCAAATATATTATTCATCTTTTGTTCCTGAATGCCTCTTTCATAGAGGTAACTTTGAAAGCTGATGAAAGGTAGATACCCTATGACTAAATCATGATGGTAAATAGAAAACAAACAAAAAGCATCAGATTATGAAGGAATAAAGAAAGCATTTATTTAATGTACCAAAAATAGTGGGGAAGATTGCAAACCTTTGGTTAGTTTTCCAAAGCAAGTATTATGTCCAGTATTATTTCCAAAGCAAGTATTATGTCCATCAGCACATACCCACCCCCAAACATACACAAACAGTGTCAACATGCTTGTTAACTCTTTCATATTTGGAAACTGTAATTTCCCCGGGGGTAGGAATAGTATCTTCATCATTGTCTCCTCAACATTTAACTCAATGCTTGCCACATATCTGGTGCCCAGTAATAACTTCTGTTAAGAAATGTTATTAACTATTAGAACTCATTTCTAGGTCCTATGAATGCTTTTTATATCTTAAACTTTTATCATTTTGCCCCTTAGGAAAGAATGGGAAGAAATTGCATTCCATAAGAACTAAAACTTCACAGAATAAATAGTTTGTGTTAATGTCTTTTTGTATGTTAAAATTATAAGACCAATATTTTATAACTTCAAAATACTGAGCCAGATAGTTGGAGGGGTGTAGATGATGGTGAAGAAGGTAAAGAAGAAAGAAGTGATTACAGGCTATGGTCTTAGATACTTGCGAAAATCAGTGCCATCTCCCCTCTCTGGACATTTTTTTCCCCAATCTTTTTCTAATTTTTTTTTTTTTTTTAGTAGAGATGGGGAGGGGGTCTCACTCTTGCCCAGGCTGGTCTTGAACTTCTGACCTCAAGGGATCCTCTAGCCTCCCAGAGTGCTAGAATTACAGGTGTGAGCCACCACACCCAGCCCTCGGGGCTTTTTAAAATAAAGGTAGTGAAGTTGAGAGTGGGGATATCAGGAAAGAGTTAACAGACAGAAGACCCTTCTCCACCAGCATTTTAATCTCTCCCCAATATAGAATTAAGTAATATTCAATATTACCTACAGTGAGTGGCCTCAACCTTCTTCTTATGAGGATTTTTGATTTTGTTTGCTTTGGATAGTAAAGTAGATCAAGATCCCTCACTTTCTGAGAGGGCAGACATGACAGGTTTTGCCCTAAACTTCTGAAGAAGGAAGAATGCTCGAATTTTGTTTTCTTTTTTCCCTCTTGGATCAGAACTATTTGGCAGTGTGCTCATTCGTTTATGCTTACGTTGCCTCATTTAAGATGGGTTAATGAACAGGTGCCTGTCTGATCTTTACTGGCCAGGTTAGACAGTAAATATTCAACTGTGTTTTAATATAGTTTATCCCTGGGACCCTGCAAACATACTACATTCATGTTGCTGCAGCATATCCTATGTAAATTATGTGAACAAATCATGGTGTCGCTCAAGCATAATGACATAATTTTCTAATTCCTTTTGTTCTCCCTGAAAACAGGGGAAAAAAGATATAATTGCATAGTGAGTGTTATGAGGAATATTTTGGGTAAACAAAAACAAACTGGGTCACAATACTTTCAGATCAGGTGTTTTTTGGATCTAGATGTGCTTGTTGTATTTGCGGGATGTCAAATACATTTAAGCGTGACTCCAGATACAGGGATTTTCCTCTGTGAGAAGCTCATAGTCTTTGTCTGTGATATGTACTATATTTAGCTCCCTTATAGAAAATGTCCCTCCTAGTTGAGACTTAAATTATTTACCTCTCTGTTTTACCTTTCATTTTCAACTGCCCTCAGGGGTGTGTGGGTCAGTTTTAAACAAAGTATTGATAGGCTTTCTTGCCATCTGGAACAATGGAAACAAAATATGACATAAGCCAATGGCTTATTAGCTGCCTCCTGTTTTTGGAGCCCCGGACATGGAGCTAATTATAGACATTATCATATATTTCACTCTGTGATCTAGCAACAACAAATTTGTGCAAAATCTATACCAAAGACAAGATTTCTTGAGATAGCTAGAAAAATAGAGCGTTATGATTCCAAATGTCAACGCGATGCACAATTATGTTATTCTGACACGTAGAATGCCCATAAGCCAATATTAGTAATACAATGAACGAGTAAACGTCAAGTGTTGTTCACTAATTTTTTGTGTGTGAAGAATTGAAACAAGCCCAGGAAAGCTACGGAAAAGAAACAGTTTAAGCTATTGAGCTATAGAAATTAGTCATCATTAATGTCCCACCAAATTATCTGACCTTTGTTTACTTGATTTTATGTAGGGGACCTAAGTTATGGTTTATGAAAACAGGTAGTAAACATGCAATGAAATAGAAAGAAACATATATTGGCACTATCCTTCTTGAGTAGCTCAAACTAGGAATTTGATATTAAACAGAAGAAATTAAGGTAAATCTGTATTCTCAACCAGTATCTAAGAAGCTACTAAAATTTTATGAAGTATTTTGAAAGTATGCTTGAATGTACATTTTTAAGAGTCGTGGTTACACAGCCTGAAAATCTTTTAAAAATTGGTACAAATTTTAGTGGATTCTGGATATACAGGAACCCAATACTTGTAATCTTGCTATTAATATGTTTATAAATGGAAGAAAATCTACATATTCATTGAATTTACACTGAAAGTTCTCTGAATCCCCACAGCTTCTCCGGCTTGCTAAGACAAAAGTCACAGGGACAAGGCTAGCTGTATCTGAGACACCAAATTTAACTAATCTCAAATGTTTTACTTCGAACTCATTTGGAAGATATGTTTTAGTATGCAGCATTGCTTTTTAGCCATTTTCTCTGGAATGCTTTTAGTCCCTTTAGGCAAAGAACACTGGGACTTAAAGCTTCCACAGGAAGTGGATACCGCTGGATTAGATTTTAGACAGGGAAGTGCTCTGTATCTCTGGTTTGGCACAGCCTAGTGAAAATTGTTGAACTACAGCATTTCAGACGTGGTGCCAGCCTAATGACTAAATGCCAAGATTGCTATTTGGCAATAAGCAGCCAGACAAGCAGCTGGTGATTGCAGCGAATCTGAGCAGTGTGCTTGGGTCTACGTCTCTGTTGCCAGGTCCTCCAACCCAGTTAGCAACTGAACTCTTGAGGCTTTTTCTGGCACTGTTCTCTTCCCTCCTCGTGGTCGATTTTGCCCTGGCAAGGGTGGTCTCCAGCAGGTTGTCCTGCCTGAATCCTGAGCTGTGGCTTCTGGCTGGAATAGGATGCTTGTAGACCACCTAAAGCTGAGAGAATACTTGGCAGCCGTGATTGACACGGTGGGGGCCCTGGCCAGAGCACGCTTGCACTAGAGGCTGGCTGGAAGAGGGCAGAATCAATATAAGGTTCTGGCATTCCACTCTAGCCAGGGGCGAAGAAGTGACAGCCTGCTGGTGTCTGCCTTTGGCCCTCCTGGCATCTATTTTGCACTGCTCTTTGTGAAAAGTGCTAAGACTGAGGGCCTGGTGAGCAAACTTGTCAAGAGGAAATGAGCTGGATGAGGTGAGGGAAGAGAAACTGGGCCAGGAGATGTAGCCATAATCACTGAGTATAATGATAGTAGCAATGGGTGAACAAGGTCTTACTAAATTTTCTCTGTGTCCCAAAAGTGGAAAAAATTCCTTCCCTAGGCATTTTAACTCCCCTTTTCTGCCAAAACTTCTGGACCTTGAGAACAATTTGATGTTAGGCTTTTGGAAGGGAGAGAGCACAGCTTTCCTGGAGGCTCGGGCTCTCCATAGGTATTCCCCTCCTGGGTCTGGCACCATCTGCAAGTTTGCTGCAGCCGCTGATGAATTTAAACTGAGTTAGCAGGAGTTGGGCACAGCATATTTGGAAAGCACTCATCTCTCTTCTTTTGTTGGGGTGGGAGTGAGGAGAAGGGACTCTGGCAAGATTAGTTTCCCACTGTTCTTTAACAGACACCGTAATACCGTTTTCAGCTCTGTGCCCTCCATGTTGTTTCCCTGGAACTTAGAGAGCTATTCAGAATGGTTCAAAATGAAGTCTGACAATTTGAACATAGCCATCGGGTAATTCTCAGCATCCTTGAAAGGATGCCTGTAATTTCTCCTGGGGAAAGTTGAAGTATACTACAATGGTGGATCTATTAAAAATATTGGCACGGAGGAACAAGGACTCTATTGTCTTTAATTGCTGGGATTCCAGCCTCACCACACAGGACAAGCACCAACAGTGTGCTTTCTATGAAACTCGTCTTTTATTCCTAATATGTGATTACTTTCTGAAACAAGGTATATGACTAGCATGTCTATCACTTAATGTAGACGAAGTAAATAGAATGAGAATGCAGTTTCAATGTTAATCTGCAATTGTAAATTATTTTTCTTCTTTTGATCGGATACACTGACATTCTTTTACTTACTTGGTCATTTATATTTAAAACTTTATTATGGTAACCCACCATGTAAACAACTCTAAGGGCTTTGTAATGTCACAGACAAAGAAGACTCTCATATATGGTTTTCAGGAAAAAAATATTAGCATTTTAACTAATCAATAATTCACTCACAAATAATTTCACAATGTTATATCTAAGTGCCTTTTTAATGAGGCAATACGTTTTAATTATCAAAGTAACAGATTAGTGTTTGGCATTTTTGTTCATGATGTCATCGTTGGATAATTTGTGTTTGAGCCTTCATTTACTTCATCGCCTCCCTCGTATCTGCTGAGCACCCTCTCATATCTAAGAAACCAACTCAAATGCATTGCATAATGCACTCCACATTCTTGCTCCCATTTTGGCAGAATCATTTGGCACAACATACATCTGTGTTCCCATTTTCTTTTATCTGTATCTTGATTACCATACTTTTCACCCTGTGTTCTAGTTCATTTTTACCTATTCATCTCTTCTGCTAGACTGTGCGCACTCTGAAAGCAGGAATTGTGATCTTATCCATACTTGTGTACATTATAATTTCAGTGAAATTAAATTGTATAGTGAAGTGAGATTAACACCATTTACAGCAAGAACATTTTAGTTTCCAAGTACAGAGGTACAGCTGATTCGTGTTATTCACAGAAGTTATTTCTATGATGTTGTCATGAACACTGAATTAGTAAATACTGAACCAAAGTCCTATGGAAAATGCAGGGTTAGATTCTTATGAGCTTCTGGTCACCACATTTTTATCAACCAGTCAATGCATAACTTTGTTCTGTGTGTGTTTATGTTTAAAGACACCTATTTATTATATATTGTTTTATTCATAATATTGAACTCATGGCCAATAGCACTATAACTCATGCCTAAATGAAGGTTATCTAATACATGAATTTTCTCTAAGGCATGTCATAGTCTTCTTGTGCTTAGGAACACTAGAGAACACTTTACCACTATATTAGGGGATGATTTTTAAACAGAAAAATCACCCAGAAAAGCACAAAATGTGAAAAACATGGCATTAAATAGACCCCCAAAAGGACACTTGTTTACCGTAGGAGAGCTGAAACAAGAAGATGGATCATGGCGTTGTTCTACCTCAGCTGGGAATGTGCGTGTCAGGTCAAATTTTTCACCACATTACATGTGTCTGCAGAGGACCTCAGAACTGCTGTGAGTACTGATTTGGGGATGACAAATAAATTTTGGCAAGTAGGCAAATTTGTAAATACAAAATCAGTGAATAATGAGGATCACCTATATTATATATCACTAATATTTAATATGATAATCAGCATTTTGTTTAATCCAAATTGGGTGTATGGTGGGTATAGAATTAGAGAACTTACTTTCTGTGGAGTATATTATAACTAGTGATTAAAAAATCTCCATTTGAAGTTGATTTTATCTTAAAATTATGTGATATCCAAAGCACTCCTTATTTATCTTGATTATTTAATTCAGAAAAGTGAGACAATTTAAAAACATGTGTTGTCCAGAAGATACTCCACTCCCTCTATAATTTGCTCTAATATAGAAGTTGATGCAATATTATTCTAAAAATAAAGTATAATATGCATAAAGGTACATCCTGAGCACAAATATCCGCAAAATGGATTTGCCGTAGCAGTGATGAGCTTGACTCAGAATAGAATACGGATACGCATGTATTATTGATGATAATTCACTCTGGGGAACTTTCCTCTGCAATTTATCCAATCCACTATGTACCCCTGGATATATTATAAGCATATTTTTATTCATCCTATGTGGGATCATGAACAATACCAGAAAGATGCATTCATTAAGACTCACAGGAAGGTAATGGCCATTTTCACAGTAATAGATTTTTCCAATAGAAAAAAATGAGTATTAGTCTTCCAAGATATTATTCAAATATGCATGTATACATGAGTATTTGAGGAAACCCAAAAAAGTTAAACTCTCTCATCTTTAAGTAAATGTGTTCAATTTATTCATCAAGTATTTGTGTATGGAGGTGATATTAAAAATACATGGCAAGGCATAGGTTCTGACAGTACAAGTGTGAAGGAAAGCATAGCAAAGGAATTAAATAAGCCTATAATTAACTTTCGCACGAGAGTGATGGACATTACATATTGTGATAGAGATGTCATCAAAATGAGAAGATCTGGAAAGGATCTTTTGAGATGGTCCTTGAAGGGCAGGTTGCAATATGCTGAAGCACAGGGAAAAGCATGAACAGGGGACAGCACAGGGCTTGCTCAGGGTTGCTTCAGCTCAGATAGAACAGTGTGTGTAGAGCATGTGGCATGAGTTGGCATAGAGTTAGGTTTGACTCCCTCGAATTGGCAATGGCAGACATCTTTGACTCCTCCCTCCTTCCCCGTCTCCACGGGCTATCAGTTATGAAGTCCTATGTCTATCTCCTGGATTTTTCCTGACTTTGTACATCCTTTGCTCTTCATCCTCCCTACTACCACTTTCATTCTGGTCCCTGCTATCTCTTACTGCAAAGGCCTCTTAACTGTTCTCCCGTCTCTATTAAAGGCCCTTTAATCTATTCCCCTCTTTGCAGGTAGAGCTAACTTGCCTTTGTGTCAACCAAGTAATGTTACCTCTAATTCCAGAGCCCTTTAAGGATTTTCCGTAGTCCTTGCATGTTATAAAGATAACTCAGGGTCAGGTAGGTTCCCTACTTTCATCTCCAACCTCACCTTTTACCATTTCTCACTTTGCACTTTCTAATCAACATTAAGAAACTCACCTCAATTCCCTATAATTGCCATGTTGTCTTTTATACATGTGGTTCCCTCTGCCTAAAATGTCTTGCCTTTCCCACCACCCTCCTACCTAAATAATTCCTGTTTACCTGTTCAGAGATCAACCTACATGCCAATTCCTTTAGGAAGTCCATCCTGACTCCTTCTAGATTAGATGAGATGGCCAAATTTCTCACATAGTCCATATAGAACTAATCCAAGTGCATTATAACTACATCTTAAATTGTTGGCTCCCCTCCATCCAGATTGTAAATTCCTTGCAGACAAGGACTACATCATATTTGTCCTTGCATATTTTCCAGTATAAATTGAAATAACACAAAGACAGGCACACAGGCTAGTGAAGATTTTTGGTGGAAGATAGTGCTAAAAATAGATATACATTATTTATGTCAGAGATACACCTTATTTATCTATATATTATTACTTATCTATACACAGATATTCATGATGACTAATGGTTAATTCTTTAAATTAGATGGGAATTACAGTCATCTCTGGGTATCCAGAGGGGATTGGTTCCAGGACTCCGCAAGAATACCAAATTCTGATAATGCTCAAGTCCCTTATATGCAATTGTGTAATATTTGCATATAACTCACATACGTACCCTGCATACTTTAAATCATTTCTAGATTACTTGGAAGGCAGCTATGCTCACCACTACACCACCAATGCACTTCATCTCTAGATTACTTATAATATCTAACACAATATAAATGTCATGTAAATGCTGTATTTTTAAAAAATTGTATTATTTTTATTGTCATGTTGGTTTTTTTTATTGTTTTGGTTTTTTCCTGAATATTTTAAATCTATGGTTGGTTGAATCTGGGGATAGGATATGGAGGACTGACTATATGTAAAAGGCCTACTAAAAATCTTGACAGGACAAGTGCAAGAGCATTTAAATTATTTTTCAAAGCATACACATTGAGTATTGCAAATTATCTATATTGTTTTTGAGTACTCAGGTGGAAACAGGATAAATATTACCACCATACTTTTAGCTAAGCATATCACACTGTATAATTTATTACAAACATTTAGGGCTATGTCTTCTTTTATTCAATGTATCTAATGTTTTTCTCTACAGTTAATCAATTTTCCTATTACATCATGGTGTGAGAGAGCCTGGGTGGGAAAATGAACAATGTAACAGCAATAGGAGATCTTGTTCTGACTCTGTTACCTGGGATAAATTAATCTGACTCTGCCAAAGGAGCTGCTGGGATGAACCAATGACAACCTGCAAAGGTCATTTGTTCCTACAGACAAGTGTGTTATTAATATCATATTATGTGCAGGGCACTTTCCAAGGTCCATTGATAAACTCACATAATCATTTCTTAATTATCATTAAGAAGTAAATTGACAAGATCAGTTTACTCGATTTAAAACTTTACCTTCTCCCGCATGGTTTTACAGTCCAATAGCATCTGATGTCATGATAAACTATTAGAGGTGAGGGTATTCCCCATCCAAGAGAAATTGACTAGAGTTTAAAAATTTGATTTGTATTCTCTTTTTGTTCCATTATCAGCTGAATAATTCCATAAGCATCCAAAAATCATCTAAAAAATAAAGAATGGCATTATTTATTATCTACCTGTTTAAGATGTCATAAAGATAAATTATACTCTTCTTATAAACTGTCTTGTAATTCCTAAGCATGAGTACTTATCATTATAAGAAATATTTATGCATTTGGTCTTTCACTTATTTAGCAAACTCTTACTAATTGCCAACTCTGTTGAAGCCACTGTGATAGGTGCTGGAAATGTTAATAAAAAGTGATTATAACAAAGACCTGGCCCATAAGGTCCTTAGGGGTTAGTGGGGCGGGGAATAAAAGGAATGAAATAATCGCAGTAGTGTGCTCACTGCAATTGCGTGGTCTCTGGCTTAAAACATTTCTTCTTTAGATGCACTTCTATAATACCAGTCCTTTGAGCCTATAGAGAATTTAGACCAGAAATGTGCTCCTGTGAAGCAAGAATTCAGAATTGAGGCAACCACAGAATCCTAGGATTAGACTGGGCATTGAAACACATCGAGTCCAAACTATTTTCTAAAGCTTGAGTTTACATCTAAAACTCGAGTGCCAAGTGGCCCACTGGCTTGGCTTGAACACTTCTAATAAGATGTACTCCCCACCGCTTGATGTATTTCATGTTACCCTTGATGATTTTTTGTTGTTTATGAAGTATTTTCTTGTAATGAGTCAAAATACATCTTGCCATGCAGAACAAAGCTAATTCTTCCTCAGCATAACAGACCCGCAAATATGACAAGGTAATTGTCAGTGACCTTGAGTCTTTTCTCCAGGCTGAATAAAATTGATGCACCATTGGTAGAAGTCTGTTCACAATCCAAAATCTTTTCTGAATATACACAACAGAATAGAGTTTTTTCAGTGTGCCAGTTGCAATCAGTGGGTGATGAGATCAGTCCAGAGGATAAGATTTAAAATAAAATACAAGATATCGGTGTGTTTTACACATAGTAAATGTAAGTATTGTTTCATGATATGTTTGTTTCAGGTGTGCGTGTTCATGTCTGTTTATGTTTCTGTGTATACTGACTCCCAAAGTAAAATTTATTTCCCAATATGGGTCATAAGAAATAAAATAAAATAAAATACCACTTGCATATCTCCACCAGAGATTTCACATACCCTATACCTAAATAGGTCTTTCTCTAATGAACGGCAGGGTGCATGAGAATCACCTGGACAGTTTGTTAAAAATAAAAAACAAATCTGTGTCCCATTTCTCTTCCCCCTCCACCTTCTGATTCAGAATGTCTGGGGTGGGGTCTATGAATTACATTTTTAATAAGCCCCTGAGTTCTGCTGATGGTGATCTGTGGAGGCCACTGTCCTAAGTGACACACAACCAGCTTACCTAAGAGCCAAGTAAGGGCAGGAGTATCAATCCATGCAGCAAATGTTTAATAATGCTTTGGTTAGTAAATTCATTAGTAATGCTTAATTTGTTTTATATTTTTAAATCAAACTAAATACAAATAGAAATTTTAATAATCCTCTTCACAGCCCAGTTTGGAGACAGGTGGAGACTTGGGAACAGTGCTAGAATGGGAGATCAGGGTTAGAAATACAGACACAGGAAGGACTCACAGAAGACAGTGTCTAATTCCCAGGAGTTACTCATTTGTAATATTTGATGACCTTGGAGAAGGTCTGACTCATCTTAGTTTTCTGATATGTTCCCAGAATTGTCCTTAATTTGGAGGACAGCTTATAGAAAGCAATCTGTTTTCTTTTATAATATCACCTTCAATTTCTTCTAACTTCTGTAGTCCAAAACTGACTATCCCTAACAGAAAATTGCTATGCAAAATAACACACAAACTGTACTATTTGTCATTTCCCAACTTGACACTTCAAGTCCCAAGTCCTGTCTTGATTTTTTCATTTTGTTATTGTTGTTTTACCTTAACATTTAGTTTTCTCCCCTTCTTCCATTCTTGTGCACCTTATTTTGTCTTAGAATCATCCAAAAGTTGTTTTTGAGGAGACTTTCATTGTGTAATATGCTTGCAGTTTTGAGGGATTCCCCTATCCTATTAAGCTCTTTGCTTTTAGAGACGTATGTCTTGGCATCCTGCCCGTTCCTTTTTCTTCTCCTCTTTCTTCCTGAAACCCTGAACCTTACTTGGCCTTACCTTTACAGGTCTTCACAACCCTTACTATGCCATAGTCCTTCTTTCCAGGACTCTTCTGCTGTGCAGACAACAGCAAAATGACATCCCTAGTTTCATGCAATTCCAAAAACTCTTTACAAACTGTAACAAATGCAGAAAGAAGCTGATATACACGAATTGGAAAGGCCTGCATCTTGGTAATAGTACAATATTGTATAGGACTGAACTCATGAAATATATATTTTCTACTCTGTGGGATATTGATGAACTTTTAATATTTTGAAGTATAGCGAGAGGAAGTCTAAACATGTAAAGGGAGTCTAAACTTTTGAGTTCAAACTGCCACTCATTAGCCTTATAAATTTTAGGAAAGTTATTTAATTTTCTGAGTCTCTATTTCTTTCTCCTTAAAATGGGGTGATAATACATCATGAGACTGAGTGATTTAAATGCATGATAAAATATAAAGAATTACATTCACGGAAGGTTTTGTACTAATTACCACTGTTCATTTGATTCCTGAATTACAGCTCCGTTTGTTAGGGTAAATCCCATTTCTCTACAGAGCCTTTCTCAATGTTATTAACATCAGCTTCAGGCTGCATGCCTCCTTTAAGGAGAGGCTGTCTTTAATCTGTGCCATTTATTCATTTCATCTTGTTGTCAATTCCAAATATTTAATGATAAATCACTCCTGCTTTCTAGCCTATACACTATCATATATCACCTCCTAATTGGAAGGCATATCATATTCTCATTTATTTCTGTTGTCCATTCATTAAGCTTTCTGGACAGTCTAGGCTAAATTGTTGGCAGCTGCATGGCCTTGGACTTAGAGCTGCTCCTTCTCAGTTTTCTTGATTGCTTCTTAAATGTCAGTTCTGGGATAATGCTACCTACTCTCTCTGCTTTTCCCAATGTCACACAGCCCTTAGAATGCATGTAACACTTACTTTACCCTCGCTCCTCCTTTTTTTTTTTTTTTTTTTTACAGTATCAATGAAGCTATTTTTGATGTGTGCCGAAATGTATACTCATAGATTGCTACCACAGCTGGGTTGTTGAGAATGATAACTTCATAACCTAGAGGGATATAATTTGCCTATTAGAGCTCTTTAAATATTATTTTTTTGCTAAGAAACACAAAATTTACTTTAGAAAACTGGAATTGAAAAATTAAACCTATTTTTCAGATAGCTACAAATTTTTAAATACAAAACTCAGTCATTTCTTCAACAAATTTCTATTAAATGTTTATTATATGACTTGTGCTGTGTTAGGTATTGGGGAATTTAGAGAAAACAGTATAGATATGATGATGTCCCTATGAATTTTTAAGTCTGTTGAAGGGAGTTGGATATGAAACTACTTAATGCTGTGGAAAAAAATCCAGGTATTCTGAGAACATATTTTAAAGCAATCTGATTTAAGCTGAAGAGGAGGGGAACCTCAGGGAAAGGCTTCCATGACAAGGTAATATTTAGACAATATGTGTCTCCAGAGCTTGTATGTAGCACAATCACATATTTGTTAATATTTAACCTATTTTTAGGTAAATGTTTGGGCATTGTTGTTGCTCAGATAAAGGATCAATGAGTACATGTACCTATGTCAATATAACTTCAGATTAGCAAAGAAAAATTGTACTTCACAGCCCTACCCTAATAGGAAATACCGTTCTAACATTTGGCTTAAACATGTATGAATCTAGCTCTTGAGATGGCTGAGGTCAATGTGTTGAAATCCAGAGCTATGTGTATGGCTCGTGACTCATTCTTCACAGACAAGGTGTGTTTCTTCCCAGGCCTAGAATCTCCTTGCTCCCTTTCCAGCTTTGCCTGGTCCTATTAGCATCATTGCTCTTGGGGTTCTTTGGTTACAAAAAGAATAGAGGGCCACTTGTTAAAATATCAAAATTTCGATATTATATATTTGTGATTAGTTAAAAAACAGTGCAAAGTAGTAATGCTCTTAACTTAAAGAGAGAGGTCTCAATGGCACTGCTCTAGTTCCTAGTAGCTGGAACATGTAGTGTTAGTCCAGGTGACATTAGTGGAGTGGACATCCTCATTGCTTAGAAATGCACTACAGTGGACACTCTGTGTATATCCCCCTCCCTTACTCTCCAACCTAACCCCACAGTATACACCACACTGACCTATCTTGTGGAGCTTAAATAAACAAAATAAAAAAAAATAAAGTGTTGTCCTGTTGACTTACCTGTTTTTGGGTGACTGGATGCTGATCTGCCTTACAGTCCATATATCAAGGTACAAGTCATAATTGGCAGCCACCTAGGTCCAATAAGACATTTTCTACACGATGCATAATTAAGGTCTTTGAGACTTTCAAGATCTATAATGATTGTGTTTCTCCTTGAGCATCTGCAACCCTTAACTTGTGTGAATATTGACCACAATTCAGTGGAAAATCAGCCTGACCACTACCCAGGGCTCTAAGGGTCTCTAAAATATAGAGAAATATAAGAAGATTGTAAAAACTATGATAAACCAGTAGTTGCAGCTGGTGAGGATGGGAGGTAGGAAGTGAGGCCCTGAAGGATCTTGAGAAACAATAGATTGTTTCTAAACCACCTTCTAAGATAGGCAAATGGCCAACTACAGGGCATTTATTTTGGTACGAGATTGTCAAAATAGTCATTTGCTCAAGACAGTGAAGGTTAGACTGAGAGTAACTCTCCTTCTTTGCCCTCCAGTATCCAAAGTATCTCCTTTAAAATATCAAATTCGTGTTTGAAGGGGACAAGATTATTTGCCAACTAGGGCTTTCATAGATTCAATGCTGTTCATCCCAGGGTAAAAAATTGCAAATCTCAGAAACTCAGCTCAAGTGCTACTCTCTCTGGGAAGCCTTTGGGACTTGTCTTCCTCTGTCCATTCCCACTGTATTCCCAGCTTCCCGCATAAATAAATTCATACCTGCCTTTGTCCCCTTGTGATGTCTCATCCTGTGTACTTCAGTCACAGCCACTCAGTACCACTAACATCATATTGGACTGATTTATTTTCGTATCTGTGAGCCTGTACTGGTCCATAAGCATTCTGGGGACAGAACTCACATATAATTCATCTCTGTATTCGAAGGACAATGATTAGAACATAGAAGGTGCCAGATATATATAGGCATAAAATACAGAAATGAATGGCAAATAATAAACATGACAGTGATAAACACATTCATTTACTTATCTAACTCAATGTTATTTCTCTAAAAGAAAGTACAGGGTACACAATGAATGACGAAGATAACATATGAGGTTTTAAGGATAGGGAGTGGAAAATGTGAATCTGGCTGTTTTATTTTTATTTTTTTCTATGTTCTGAAAAGCCACAGCAGAAGTCACGTGAATAAAATGTCAGTGAATGGATTTATTGTTGTTAACTGTGCCAGCTTCTTGGTGTAATGCTTGAGCATTGTAGTTAGGCAATACATTTTAATGACTCTTTCTAGCCTACAACAGTATATTTAGGGATGGGAACACTACAGCACTTAAATGATTAATAATGAATAATTAATATGTTCCTCCAGAGAAATGGCTTCTATTATCTCTGGCCTATTAGGTGGTCTTTATTTATTTTTTTAAAAGGCTTTATGATTTGGGACCAAAATAAAAGGGAATGTGCATTTCCTTTGAAACATTATTTTTTCCCCTTGACATGTAGTGAGCCCTTTGAGCCTAGAGGCCTTTCAGAAACACATACTTTGTAATTGTAAACTCAGGTAATCTACATGGTGAAAAATCCTTTTAATTAGAATACTTTATGTAAAGTCCTAAAGAAAGTGTTTTCAAAGACAAAATTTGTTGCTAGTCAGAGGGTTTGTTTTTCCAAAGCAATGAGTTCATGTCATTGACTTGAAGGGTATCTTACCTGTATACTTTGTTATTTTATTTTCTTAAATTCCATCCTGATTTGGGTCTGGGCATATTATGGTGGAATGGACTAGGAGAGAAAAATCAGTCGTTCTGGTTTGCCCTGGGCCATCTAAACAGCTGTGTAAGCAGCAGGTCCTGGAAATACTGGGCTCACGATTTTTGGATGTGATTCAGGTATCAGCGTGACTCCACTGCGGGATCTCACTCACTGCCTGTAGCTGTTTCTTTGTGGTCATTCTGGAAGTCAAAATTCAATATGAATGCCTCGTGAGAAATGCTTTTAATGAACTATAAAAATCAGTAGTCTGAAGAGAAGGTCATTTCTGATACAGTGATTATACTCATTTCTGCACACCAATGCCAATTAAAGATTATAGATATGTAACAAGCAGGAGACACACACTATTGCAACGGCAGCTGAATTATGGCAACTGACAAAGCACATACCTGGAAATGGGTGATTTCTGTATGAAAGCAGAGTTCAACCTCCTGTGCTTCACGCTCTCAAGTGCCCTCTCTATGAACTCTTCGACATGCTTTAATTTTTAAAAAAATAATTCAAATTCACAGACCTAGTGATTGTGTATCTTTTTTTCACTCCTTTGGAAGATTAAATATTTAAGTTTTTTTTTTTTTTTTAGATCACGCATTTGTGCAGCTTTTGAATTCTTTTGAAATGAAATTGTTCTTAATGAAACATCTAAAAACATGAACAAACACTGAAGAAGCAGAGTTCCCCAGGATAATGATGCTATTGTTAAGTGATTGAATAGTTGGGAGATTAATATCATGGTGTGCTGGCATGTTGGTTAATTCTAGACAGAATTTAACAGTAAAACCTACTTCAGAAAGCAGGAGGCTGAACGGCACGTCAGACACAAGGCACCCACACATACAGCTCAACACAATAACAAATTAAGCACTGTTTATATACAGACAAGGCTGGCCTTATTTTTTTCTTAATCTGTGATTTAGGTAATAATTGCACTGTAATTTTAACTCTGTGTAGTTTGAATGTTTGCTTAATTGTTTTATTACCATTGTATTCACTGACATTAATACAGGGTGCCAGTAAAGTTTGGCTCTGTGTCCCTAAGTCTTTATTTACATAAGATTGGCATTGATTTAGTCTTGATAACACATATCCCATTTCTGCTAGATTACGCTAAAATTGTTTGACCAAAGGCTATGGGGAAATTTTAGGCCAAATGAAAACATATAATTAAATTTGTGAAGAGTTCTCACATTCTCTAAGCTAGGTTTTTCTTTTCCTTGCATATTTTACAAAATTCTCCATATGATACCA
The DNA here is from genome assembly GCA_963575035.1 of Avahi laniger. Lineage (NCBI taxonomy): Eukaryota > Metazoa > Chordata > Mammalia > Primates > Indriidae > Avahi > Avahi laniger. Next base: position 45,430 of record CAUYSK010036907.1, on the reverse strand, counting down.
AAGTGCTTTTTGCTCCAATTGTGGCATGCCATGAAATGTCTGCATTAGTTATAGATTATGTGAACATGTCAGCTGAAAGCTTTACAAAATCTTGCAAAAGGGAAAGAACACAAGAGATTCATGTAAAGTTCAAATGTACCTTTTAGCTACTTCAGTTTTAGCAAATGCAGAGTTTTACTAACTTGAAAAGTTATCTTGACTTTTTCTGCAAAATTAATTTCTTCTAGCTCCCAGGTTCAACAAAAGTGCATGGAATTTCATGACTTTGTATATGTGTGTACACATAAGTGTATGTGTGTGTCATAAACTGTATTTCAAATAATGATATGAATATGAAATCCTAGATGATCTTGTTGAAATACAGGTGTGGTTCAGTCCGTCTGGGGTGGAGCCCCATATTCTGCATTAAGAAGCTCAAGGTGATGCCAATGCTGTTGCTCCACAGACCACACTTTGAACACAAGGTCATAAAACGTGAGGATTAAATATGCAACATCTTCTGTTGGTAGAAATATTAGGCTTTCCAAAAATATGTAGAGGTACTCTTAACATGAAGAACTAAGGATCTCTTAAGGACTTTTTTCAGGAGTAAACAATGCTTGACCTCTGCCTATTAGCAAAAGTTTAACCTTTCAAGGAATGCTATTGATACCTTCAGCTGTTTTTTTTTTTTTTCTCTACATTAATGTGGTCACATCTATGTATAAATCAGAAATATATGTGAAAGAGGAAATGATTTCAGGATCCTAAGAAATTCCATAAATTGGGTTGCATTTGTTGATTTTATGGTTTCTAAGTGAACTTAAAAGTCTGCCAGCAGTCTATGTGCTAAAATTGTTGATGTTCTTGAAATTTTCCATTCTTCAAAAAGGAAGAGTAGAGCAGAAGATCTACATGTCCTCTGAATTTTGTGGTGGCAAATCCCCCAGAAGGCTTGTGGTTTGATGGAACTCAAGCTTGTTTTAATAACCGCACACAATACCCACGTTACCTCGGAAAGGCTCAGCTTTAAATGTAGCCATTACACTTAGAAAAACATCGTACGGCATTAAACTAATCTGGAATAAGTTAAGTGGCTTATCCTGAGTACTTGGTGGAATAAAGTAACTTTGTAGGACTTGGGCTTTTGAGTTTTCCAATATAGAAAGTCCTACAATATCTAACATTTGTAAATAAATTAAGATAAACATTTACTCTATCTCCCAATTTCATCTCTATAATAACATTAAAAAATACAGTTTTATTTTAAATAAAATGTTAAATATTTATTATTTGAATTATGTCGATACTCTCCTGACTAGTTTATTTCATATGAAATCGTTTTTCTAAGCTAGAAGAATCTTCCCCAGATCTAATGTAAACTGCCTCCAATTAACCAAAATCTTGTGGAGACAGAACCATCTAAGGAACTGAATAATAAGGATGTTTGGAAATAAGGATGCTTTCTGGATAATGTCATTTTTCAGTTGCTATGTTTTTGTCTGTATTAAAATATATCCAAAGACACACACTCACACATACACACATATACATACACACACTCAAGATTCCCCTTTAAAGCATGGTAAGATGGTGGGACATAACATCACAAACATTTATCCCTTCTAAAAACCAGATCATACGTTAGAACTATTTCACAACTCAGTAAAGCTATAGTTCAGCATTTTGATAAATAGTAGGGAAGCATGCTATGAAATTTCCTAATTTCAATTTGTCCTTCAAGTTTTATTAATGCATTATTCATTAATCTGTAAAACCTAGAAATTTTACAAATAATGATACCATTTTAACTCAATAGTTCGGGAAATGTTAAAGAATTTTGCAACATTAAACATTGTTAAAGTTGTGGAGAAACTATTATACTTTTAATGAGGCAATCACTTTGGGAATCATGTATTCTGCATATTTCAGCAATCTCGCCCCTGAACATATGCCCTGGTAAAACTTTTGTACATTTTCACCAGTAAATAGATATGAGAATGTTAATAACAACAGTGTTTGTAATGTCAAAAATAAAGGAGGAGGTGTTTGAATAAACCTAAGTGAAAACAGAGGGGGAGAAATGGTACATAAATTGTGAATTATTTGTTTAATGGAACTCTATACTCCAGGGAAAATAACAGAATCATAGCCATCATGGTTGATTTCATGATTATAAATGTTAAATAAAAAAGCAAGTTGTAAATTATGTAAACTATAGTTCATTTAAACAAAATGCTAATATGATCAAAATTAAACAATATATATATATGTATGTACACAATCATATACATATGATGAAACAGTTGAGATAAACAAGGGATGGTTTGTTACGGAATACGGAACAGTGGAAAAGATGTCTGTGGGGAGAGTGGAGGAGGTGGGGTTGGAAGGGCAAGTAAGATATTTCACAACTACAACCACCCTGTGTTTCTTAAGCTCTATGATGCATGTTCATTTTTAACTTTTTCAAGTCTTTTACATATGTTCTAAATAATCTTTCACATATTGAATATTCATGTATATAGAAATATGTATTCATGTATAATTACATAATATATAATTTAATATACAATAACCATGTCATATAAAATTGTTATATAATATATAATTAAAATATTTAAAGGTATAATATATAGTGATTATATTTGATTTGAATTATAATAAATAAATATACTGAAATATTTAAAAATTATAACATTAGTAAAACAAGATAGTATATGGATGTAAATAAAGTTTTAAAAAATCCATGAGTATCTCCAAACTTTTATCTTTTGATGTTGAAAAGTGATGGATGCTTTTTTTGAATGTTTGTTTTAAAATGTAATTTGACAGTAAATACTTTAAAATACCCAGCAACCAGCTAATATTAAATTGAAGTTCTATAATTTCAAAGATTGTTTCAAATCTTCGGAAGACATGTCACTTCTTATGTGTAGTTAATGAATTCTTTCGGTATGTTAACAACTTTAAATAGAAATAAGTTATTTCTCAAACAATATTAACTGTTATCACTTAGTGACCCCACTGTAAAAAGAGCCCTTTCTGTAAGTACACATACACAAAAGAATACTCACAGACACACAGAGATGTCTATGGTTGCTGATGTTATGTTTTTTAAGAAACAAGTAATTTCCAAAAGGAAGCAATAAATGTTAGCTCAAAAGATACTTATGGCAATACTGATTATAAATATCTGGTAGACATATACATTGGTAGGTATCAGCTGCTGATATTTTTATTCTTTTGAAGTTTCTTGGTATGCTAACATACACTTGAGTGATGATACACTTGAAACAAAAAAAATAATAGAAATGAATTAATTGAGTTGTCACCTGAACATTTAGTATTTAGTAACTTTTCACAATCAATTATTCAATCAATAAACAAATAAACAATAAATAATGGTGATGATAACAGTAAAGATTTCCTAATAAATGGTAAATTATAAACCACCTGGTGAGGATCATTACTTACTTCATGCCTGTTTGTTTGTGTATGGGGCTTGCCCTGTTAAAATTTTCTAATGGTACTGACAGATTTTTTGTATTGAATACATTGTTTTTGACATTTCTTAAAAGTCATGTAGAAAGTTATTAAAAGTGGTAGTGCTAGATACAAAATTATTTATGTGGTATGATTACAACTGTGTGAAACACACAAGAAAAACCATGTGTAGAAAAGAAAATTAACCAACACAGTAAGTCTGTGTGTGATGGAATTATGAATAATTTTTATACTTCTATTTTTTCTATGTTTTCTAAGTTGGAGTGTATGAGATGTGTTCCCTCTATATTGGAAAAAATCATCAATTTATAATGTCACTACTCAGGTAAGGAGTGGGCTGAAGACTGTTAAGAGAATTTCAGTTTTATGGGCACGAAATGCAGTTTTTCATTACATTTAATGTTAAGGAAAGTGGAACCAATTATATTCCCATGACATGTGAAAAGTACATACCTCCTAAACATATCAACTTTTACTTTGGCTTACCGAGGGTTAATATTAAGATAATTGAACAAATGGCCACCTCCTGAGCAAAATATATTACATCGTGTTGGTAGGTGAATTCCATTATCCAGTACACATCTGTAGCAACAGCACAATGAAACCTTTGATAATCCAATTGGGAAAAATCAGGTAGCTTTGAAGGAAACCCACCTGGCAATGGAATCAGGCTTATTTTCAAGAAACACATATATGCATGGGCATATAGGGAATATGCTATTCGCTTCTCAAAACTACTACTTTCATTACTGTAATTATTAATAATTTTATATCAGAGGGACTTATTTTTTGCCTAATTACTATCCTTTGATATGGATATAATCTCTTCATACAATCAAATCCAACATGTTGACTGACAATTTATTCTCATTTATAATTTGTACTGTTGTTTTGTATATTTCTTCTTTATTCATCCTGTGACAAATGGTTGTAAATTAAAGATTTTAGAAACTTTAAACATAACACAGTAAAATTTCCTGAGAGAATGACGAATAGGACGCATTTCTTACTTTTCCACGTCCATGTGGCTCATCTTCACTGGAAAATAAAACAATATTATTATTTTCTGCATGTTTTACTGAAAAGTACCAAATAGAAAGATATACTAATTATCAGTGTACAGCATATTGTATTTTCACAAACAACATATACCCATGTAACCAGCAGTGAAATCATGAACCAGAGTGTGACCAGCATAGCTAAAATCCCTCATGCCTCTTCTAATTTTTAATTAATTCTAAGAGTAACCACTATTCTGACTTCTAATACATTAATTTATAAAAATAAAATTATATACTATATGTACTTTTGTCCATCTGGTGTCTTCTGCGCAACATTGTTTGAAGATTCACCCACATTGTTGCTTGTAGCTCTAGTTTGTTCTCATGTTATTCCATTCTTTCAATAAACCCAATATATTTATCCATTCTATTATTAATGAGCATTTGGTCAGTTTCCAATTGTAAGGTGCTAATGAAGATTCTTACATTTGTAAACAGTGTGTTTAGTACAAGGTATTAATATGAGGAAAAAGAAACAAAGCTTCCCTAATAATTTTATATATTTCAGGTCTAACAGAAAAGTTTCAAGTTTAAGTTTTCTTTTAAGCTGATTATTTACATAGGATTAAGACCCTCATCATTGCCTATTTAACAATTTTTATTGAACACCTATTTTATGCTGCGTTCTGTGTAATGACAAGGTGATAAGTACAAGGAAGCCATATTTATGTTTTCAAGTATCTGTCAGGATTAAATCTGTGTTTACCATATAGTGGGAACAGTTCTCCTAATTCAGCTAAAAGAAAGATGGCGAATGAATTATATTTGGAGGAGACAATCAAATTGATAGTAGGCAAAATAAGTTGTGAATAGAGGCAGGAAGAAAATTCTTGGCTGATGGAATTACATTATAACAAGAAATATTCTAGAACCTTCTTGTAATCAAATTTGGTTGTATTTAGGGGCTCACATGGGAGAGTGGTGGGACTAGAGACTAGAAAGGGAAATTGAACTTAGTATCTCTCCTGATACTAAGTATCTCCCCAGATATAGTATAAATAAGTTATATAAAGTATTGTGAAGGATGAAAGGACTATTAAAACATAAAAATATTCTTGGATATTTCACTGAGATGATATTGCAATCCAGCTGAGTGAAGAGATACATATGATAATGAAGAGTTTATTATGGTGTAAATAGTTTCTGTAATGGACTCTTAAGGCATAATTAAATACCAAAAATAAGAAGAATACTTAATCAAGCAAAATGCATTTGTCAGTAAGTGATTAGCTTTAATAAATTTCTCCTTTTCTTATTCACACCACAGTTGAGAGCAGCTGGTCTTATCTTTCCTGGAAGAACATTACAGAATCATCAGATATTTACTGTATTTCTAATAGGTGTAAATAGTCTTTGCATCATAAATATATGCAAACCATGAAGTCTCTCTTTAAGTATTATGGGATATGATCTTTGCTTAAATATAAAGATTTATAGTCATAAATATTTCAAAAAAGCATGAAAACTGGGCTTTGGGTTGTGAGAGTATAGATATCACATCATATTAAGAGCATCCTGTGAGGCCTTGTGGTGGAAGTTAGATAAATATTTTTAGGCTTATTAAATGAGTTGATCAGGTAAAAATATTCATAAGAAGACATTATATTCTTCCTGGCATGTGGGGAACAGCTGAATTTTTCTTTCATTTTCCCTTTAGCCCATGACCCTCCCAAGTGGCACAGACTAAAAAAGTGGCATAGATGTGTTGTAACACAAAACATCCCCCACCCCCAGTGGAATGAAAGGAATGCTTGGGATGGGGGTGTGCACACATAATAATAGTGGGGAATGCTTAAGACAAACAAATGAGTGAGCCAGAAGTGACTGATACTTGAGACAGCATTACACAAATTTTACAATCTATTCTCTTTCTTGATTATGCTCCACTGAATCTAATCAAAACATAAGGCTGACATTTCTGACCATTAGACAATTGAAAAATTGTACATCACCCTCACTTTTTGAGTATATATATATAAGCCTATCATTGAGCTAGAATTCTTAGCATGTACCCTTTTAAGTCTTCTCCTCTACTCAGTGAGGTAGTTACATACATTTTACATATAATTTTAAAAGTTCTGTGAATAATACAGTCTATAAAGCCAACAATTTTGACATACGTAATTGAAGTACACCACTGATTTATGTTAAATTTTATGTAAAATTTTAACATACACTAGACAATGGGTTTCCTGGTATAGTTCCACAAGGACTGATCTTTTGTGGTGATACAGAGTAGCTTTATCCAATATGCTTCTCAAAACTTTAATACAAAGAAATTGAGTCTGAGCAAAAATAACTGTGTTCTCTTCCACTTGGTTGCTTTGTTTTATACATTTTTGGAATTAAGAAAGAGGGTTATTTAAATTAAAGTTGGGCTTGATTTCATCTTTTCTGCTTTTTGTAGGTATGTAATTTAAAAAATAATTATAATTACCTTCCTGGATCTACTTCTTTCTACATAATATGGCTTTGTCTATTTTGTCCTTTGTGGCTTCTGATTCTTTTAAATGAAGCAGTTGCATTCTTGTACTACTTACTCACAGAAGTGCATTTTTAAATTTTATGAAGCTCAGAAAGATTCTACAGATGGCTCAAGACTATCATTTTTTTACAGAGAAATCTCCCTGTGAAATACATCGTTCAGTTCTTTGCACTAAGCACTTATTCATAGCAATAGTAAAAACTATGTATATGCTTAAAGCTTATAGCAGCTGCTATACTATATGAAATTTCTCTTTTAGCATTTCACCTCAGTTTCTTTTCCTCGAATGTCCTTGTGGTTTTAAAATAATACAATTGCATGAAACATTTTACAATAAAGACTTTAAAACTATTTTTTAGTTTGGCCCTTGAGCGATATTATAGCTCACTCTCTTTTTGGATGAAATGAAGTAAATGTGCTCAACATAAGATATAAAAAGCAATGTATCATTATCAGTAGGATAAGCACTCTGCCTCTTTGCAAAGTGGGAGACACACCACTCTGCCTAGACATAGCAGATTCTCACTGCCATCCTTGCCTCTTGTTAGGGATGTGATGTATGGTATTCGCTCATTCATTCATTCATTCAACAAACGTTTATTGAGCCCTATGTGTAATGCGGAGGATATAACAAAAAATTAGGCTTAGGCTCTACCTTTGGAGAACTCATCCTCACTATTAGGATAAGAAAAAATACAGTACAGTACAGTAATGATAAAATATTACATTTTATCATTGATGCAATTGATGATCCAATGCAATTGCTAATAGTAAAGGCATGCCCAATGTCCTGTCAGATTATAATCAGAAGAGAAATTAGCTGCTTGACATCAGAGAGATATCAGTTGAGCTGGGCAAGGAGAATGAGGGCAGTAGCAAAGACGATTTAAGAGGAGGTTAGAATAAAGCTAAGTGACCCATGCTAGGCTTAGGGAACTGCTACTTCTGTAGCAACTGTAATGACATAAAACATTTTTGTGAACTTAACATGTGCCTTTGAACTATGCTGGCGGATACGGTGGAAGCCTTTTGTCTTAGTCCATTCAGTCTAGCATAGCAAAATGCCACAAACTGGGTGGCTTATAAACAACAGGAATTTATTTCTCACAGTTCCAGAGAATGGGAAGTTCAAGATCAAGGCACCAGTAGATTCCGTGTCTAGTGAGGGCTCACTGTCTAGTTCCTAGACGGTACTTTCCATCTGTGTCCTCACATAGTACAAGTGATGAGGTAGCTCTTTGGGCCCTTTTTGATAAGGGCACTAATCACATTCTTGAGGGCCTCATCCTCATAACCTAATCACCTCCCAAAGAGTCCACTTCCTAATAGTATCATGATAGTAATTGGGTTTCAACTTATGAATTTGGGGAAAATACAAACATTCAGAACATAGCACCAAGTGTGCTATAAATAGCAAAATTCCACTCTGCTCAAATGTTGTTCTGAAAATGGTTACATATGTTGTAGATTTAGTGGAGTTTTCTCTTAAATACTACTGAGACTGTGGATGATATCAGGGTTTTCAGAACCAGATTTGATGTCTTCCTCAAATAGTAAATGTAAATTATGCTGTGAAGCTATGTTTTTCATTATGCATTTAATTGATGTTAGATATACAGTTGTATTAGAATGTGTTACATGTTATGAAGCTATAGCTTCTTTACAGAATAAGTTGCTTTAGACATGAGTTCTAGAAATCAGTGGTGAATGTTCAGCTATATTATTTCCAAAGAATGTTGATAATTTTTGTACACTTTAAGGGACTAATTATGTCCAACATTTGCAAAAACTCACAAATGGTTTTATGGCCTTTTGACTGGCCAGAGGGCTGACTTTTATCTTAGCTTGTTCATTATAAATAGGGACAGTATGAAATCAAAGAAAAAATAGGAATTTTTCAGCCAAATGGAGCTGAATTTAAATCTGAGCAATGTAACTTAAAAGCTTTGTGAACCTGGGAAAGTAGCTTAACATACCTAACTTGAATTTTTTCATCTTTAAAAAAATGAGAATAGCAACATCAATTCATTAGGTATGCATAAGAATTTTAAATAAAATATCTAAATGTACTCTGTCGCATAGCAGGTACTCAATTAATGATATATACATAACGTGTATGTAGACATGTAGTCCAATCACTAGTAGGTGTTTCTGATCTGGAAAAAGTTGCCAGGTCCACAAAATTTACTGAAAAATTAAAATATTCGCATGGAGTTTTGTTATGCACCAAGCTCTATATTGGATATTTTGGGGGATGATCAGAACAAAATAAAAAGGTTATTTAGGCCCCTCTAAAATGCAGGTCTGGTTGAAAAGACAATCTCATGGGGAACAAACAGACAACATCATAAAATAGAAAAAAATAAATAAAATGCTGGGTAACTTTATATAGGCTGTGAGCATAATAGCTATTCATATTTGAGAGAAATAACTGGTGGTCAAGGAAGTCAGAACACGCAGTTTAGCTTTGAAGGAACTGCATTATTTAGAAAGAAAAGGGCAAACTGAAAGACAGCAAAGCCAAGGTCACAAACATGCAGTCTTCAGGCCCAGCTGACTTGGAAGATTTGTTTTATTTGGCTTTCACATTGTTTTATAAAATCTCTAAGCTAACTTTGAAAACTTGTAAAATTTTGCCTAAAAATCAATATTTCTTTCAAGAAAATGAGGCCTGGCAATGTTGGGATTATGTTCCTTAATTGTAACAGTGGCTGGAGCTGACAAGCTGGTCCCTGTGGTTGAAGCTTAGTTCTCCAGGTCAGCATAGTCTCCACCCTGTTCCCACTTCACTACCTAATTGGCTTCTGACCTAGAAATGTTTTCAGAGAAGGAATAAAGGGGAAGATGGTGAGTTCAAATTTGCTGCATCATTTGAGATGACCATTCAACATCCAAGGGAAAATACCTAATAACTCTAATTGGAGATTCAGGACTGAGATCTGAGGGTAGAGGTAGATTTAGAGAAGAAAAGGTGAGAGGGAAACACAAAGAAATGGAAATTCAGAGCATGGTAATGAAGGAAATTTCTAATACAATGGTTCTTACAGTGTGGTGCTTGGTTCAGCTCTTGTGCCCAATACCAGATAATCTGAATCAGAAACTCTGATGTTGGGGCCCCAGAGTTATAAGAAGCCAACAGATGATTCTCACGCATGCCAATTTTTGAGAATTCTCAGCCTCATGGACATTGTAGCACCAAAACTCAAGTTGACAGAGGATTGAACTTACTGTACATGCACCTTTCAGAACCTAGAAGAGGAAAGGGGGAAAACAATGGAGATAAAGAAGTATCTGCAAGGATAAAAGATAAGAAATAGGTCAGAGTAACGCATGGAACCCAAGAGAAGAATATTTCAAGAGGAAAGTACTCAGTAGGTCAAATGGTGGCAGGACATCAAGGCTAAGAATAATTGATTATTTTACTTCTTAAGAAGTTACTGGTTACTTTTCAGAGTATTGTTTCGATAGATAGAAGGCAGTGTTTGGATAATGGAAAGAAACAAGTAACATGAGCAGAGCAATCATTCAAGAAAAGTCTGGCCGTGAATGAAAAGAGAGAAACCTGATGATAGCCAGTGTATACAAGAGAAGGATTAGCACATGTTTAAGGGCAGGCAGAGGGGAAAGAGCCCTGGCATTGGGAAAAATGTATACATTTCAGAAAATAGAGGTGATATGTAGGGGAACGGGGCATAGCCTCACAGGGACAAATAGTAACTGGGGAGAAAAGGAGAAGCAGTGGCTTTCTATTCGAGACAGGAGGGGTGGCAAGTGGCCCTAGAGCTGAGAGGCAACATATTCATATTTCCATGTTGGCAGAGCCTGGGCTCTGAAGTCAAACTGCCTGAGATTGGATACTGCTTTTGCTACTTTCTAGTCATATGACCTTGAGAAAATTACTTACCACGCTGCTGGCTTAGTGACTTCATCTGTAAAATACAGCTAAAGACAGTGACTACCTCATGGGGTCGTTATGATGATTAACATGAGTTAATATACGTAGAGAGCTTAGAAAATGGGCTGGTCTGTAGGAGGTGTTATAAAAGTGAGTGCCAACTAAATAAAACAAATTGGGATGAAGGTAAGAGAGGCTTTAAAGGGGAGGTCCAAGAATTCCTGAGAGGCATTTAAAACCTCCAAAACTTAAATCCATTTGCAGAGGACCTTGAGAATCGATACTACAGGATTGGGCTCTAGAAGACAAAACGGCTCTGGGAGTGGGGTACCATTCACAATCAACCATGCGTGAATTAACAAGAAGTTGACAGCAATGAGAACCAAGAAATGCCAAGGTCAAGATGTGGTTGAACAGGTGCAATGACTTTCTTTGCTGATGGCCAGGAAAGGAGAAAACAGGGAAGAGGGTAGAGCTGGGGTATTGAGTAGAGCAGTAGATCAGGGTGAAAAGGTTAGCAAGCAAAGGCTTCTGGGAAGGTAGTGGAGATAGCACTGAAGTGGCTGAGCCTAGGGATCAGGCTGAGCAAGTAGTTAGGCATTATCAGGAGACTGAGTGAAGAAGAAACTGTGAATTGACCTGGAGTATAAATGAAAAGCCACGATAGTGCTAGAGCATGTGCTTCCTGTGGGGGGCTCTGGAAGCATTGAACCCGGGCATGCTGGCTCTGTCATATAGTCAAGAAGTGTTGTTATCTGAGTTATCATATTGCTGTACAGTAAATGTACAGGTAATGAGGCAGAATTTAGTGAGAGAATGGAAGCAATTTCAATATGTCACATATTGTGCTAGGCGTTTTAACACACGCTATTTTATTTTATCCTTACAGCCACTATAAAAAAACAGGGCTTAGTAATCACATTATACACATCAACAAACAGGTGCTGAGGGGTTGAGTAATTTGCCTCAGGTCAAATGTGTGGTAGAGCTCAGATTCAAGACTATACCAGTTGATTCTAAAACTCATCCTCTTTCCATATTAGCTGACCAAATATTAAAGGATGTTAAACATGTCGTAATGGGCTGGGATCAGTTGTAGAAAGTACTCAGATGAATGTGATTTGCAACCATGTTTGCATGGAAATCCTGTTCTTACAAACTTTTGCTAAGATGTCAGGCTATGTACCCAAACTACATAAACCAAATATTTATCCTAAAATGTAACTCAAGAATTACTAACTCTAAGAACTAGTAACTTAGTGATTTCTTTTGCTTCTAGAGTTGAAAGTATGCATTTTTTTTCAGTGTGCTATTTTTGTTCCAGGTTTACATCCATTTCTAATTTAAGAACCAGTAAAGGCACCAACCAGTTACTAATCATTATCTGCTTGCCAATTTTCTCACTAGATTAGCACTCTAATTCAATCAAACTACAAATTAGAAACTAGTTATTTCAGGTGATGGAAGAGAGTCACAGACATTGTCCATGTTTTCTTTGGACTTTGTTTCTAGAAGGTATCTGAAAAAGAATGTCAAAAAAGTTACACTTGAATTGTAAGTTGTTACTATTAACATATTGACTAAATGAAGAATATTATTAGGCAAAAACTCTGAAAAAAATATATAGTCCACATTTTTCAATGTGGAGTATTATTTGAACAACAGCAACAACAAAAATGTTTGCAGTTTTGAAAGTACCTCTTCATGTCTGTAGAAAGCTCCCTTGCTCTCTGGAGTCTTGAAAATAACAAATCATGTGCTTTGCTGTTGTGTATTAGTTTTGGAGCAGTGGTTCTGAAAGCACCATCAGCAGTATCAGCCTCACCTGGGATCTTGTTAGAAATGCAAATTCTCCAGGCCCACTCATATTTGCCGAGTCAGAGTGTCTGGGCTGGGGCCCAGCAATCTGTGCTAACAAACCCTCCAGGAGATTCTGGTGCATATTAAAGTTTGAGAACTATTTTTTTAGAGTATGTCAAATTTTAAATGCTGCATTGTAGCCCTAGGATTCTGTTGAAACTGTTCATAGCATGAAAATAGTAATTTGCTAAATAGCAATACACTGATCTGAAAAAAGACAAAATTTTTTTTAGAATTTTTTTTTTATTCCTAAGAAGAATAAAAATCATTTCTGGTTGTCAAAATATTGCCCTTTCATCAAACACTTCTTCTTCTCAAATCTTTTCTCTAATTTTCCCAGCTAGAGACTCTTATTTTGTGTTCTTTGTAAGGTGTTACAAGCTGTATGTTAATAAAAGACATTTTGGTTTGTACAACCGACTTCTGAAATTCACTTCATGTGGATCCATGATTAAAGAGTTTAATTATCTCTGAGGGGAAAGAAAGAGTGCCCAGACTATATGGCCAAAGACTAGGTTCTGGATTATTACTCATCTGCTCTGTGTGACACTGTGATACTTCTTGGCCTCTGTTATCATACTCAAACGCTGGATGAGAAAGAGCTTGGAGGTCTTAGGTGATGGCTTGGAAGGGCCAAGTGCAAAATCAAAATTGTTGAGCAAAGCATTTAAAGAAGAGTATTATCGGCTGAACCATCTCACCTCTGTTTCCTTTTCCAAAGCTCATAGGGCTTGGAGAAGTTACTGTATTAGTTCCCTAGGGTTGCCATAACAAAATACCACAGACTGGGTGGCTTAATAAAAATTTATTTTCTCACAATTCTAGGGGCTGGAAGTATGAAATCAAGGTGTTGGCAAGGTTGCTGCTTCTGAGGCCTCCCTCTTTGGCCTGTAGATGGCCATCTTCCCCTGTGCCTTCACCTCACCTTACCTGTGGGCCTCTCTTCTCTTAAGTACACCAGTCATATTGGATTGGGGCCCGCCCATATGACCTTTTACCTTTATTACCTCTCTAAAGGCCCTGTGTCCAAATACAGTCACATTCTGAGGTGGTGGGGATTGTAATGTCAATATATTAATATTAATTGGGGGAGCACAATTCAGCCCACAACAATTGTGCAAGGCTTCGACCCCTTGTTTGTAGCTTGAACTTGTTAATGTTTCAGAATATTAGTGGGTTGTGGACTTGTAGATGAAACCTGGCTGATGTCTTCCATCAGAGAGATAGCCCCACCACATTCCAACTGGCCCCCTAAAACTACAGATATTCCATTAACATCCCCAAATGCCAAAGAATGAATGAGCCATCTAGGAGTAGGCAAACAACCACATTTGCTAAAAGGATAATGTTTCATCCATTAAATAAATGTGATACCTTTTCCTAGTCTGATATCAATATAGAAGGCATGTGAAAAATGAGTTAGCTGAGAGTTAATTGACTGCAGAGACTATTTTCAATCTCTGCCTGTATTTTTTGAATTAATATACACAGTGGGTGATACAGCAAAAGGGTTTAAAAATAAATTCTTTATAGAAAGATCCCACCAATTTGATGTCTTCATAATTTATGAAGAGTACACCCATAATAGCTCTATTTTCTCTTCAACTTTCAAAAATAAAAGATGCCATTAGTTTAAATTAGGCTTGTATGTGAAATAATCAAGTGTATCAACAAATATAGTTTGACTCAGATGCTGTTTAAGACTAAAAATAAATGTCAGAAAAGAACTGGTTATTTCTTTAAAAACGTAAATGTAAAACTTGTATTGACAAGCTAGGATAAAAGTATTTTAGAGTTAATAGACAACATATGAATTTATAAAATTCAGTTATGAAAACTCAAAAATATAAGTGAGTAGTTATTTGTAAAAGAGCTACTCTTTTATAGTGTAGCCTTAGAATATAAAGAACATGTTCTTTGAGACCTGGCTGTATTTGGAGAATGTATGAGTACTTGGGATAGTTGGAGAATATGTCGATATAGATATGATATGCAGTTGCATATTTTTTTCCAAAACATATCCTAGCAATGCTGTATTAGCAGCTTCTCACGTTGGCTAGAGAAGGCCCACATGGCAAGAATTATAGTATAAAATGTATTTATTTCATTTATTTGTTTCCCCCAAGAAGTTCAAATCCCCAAGGAAGTTGACTGTGCATAGTATTTTATCTCTTCTAGCTGTAGGAAATGAAAGGATAGAGAAGTGAATTCGATTTGTCTGAAAGCTTTAGGAGCCAGGAAGCACATGGGACCAGTTCTCAGGTGTCTGTTTCCAGGCATTATTTAGCAATTTGGTCACATATTTTTCTTTACTATTAGATTTTGCTTTCTACTTGTGGGTGGCATAGTTGAAGAAAAACTTTATGAAGATTTAAAGGTCTTGATCTGAACCCTAAGAAGAGGAAGAGTGAGCAACTGAGGTAATATACATCTAGGAATACCTTTTACCTCAGAAATCTTTTTTCAAAATGTGCAAAAAAATATGTCATTTTAGTCTAAATAGCTATTTTTATTCTAGTGTATTAATGTATTTTGATTCAAATATCAGGAAGGCAAATCAATACAATTCTTCACAGGTATATTACGTTGGTGGCTTTTGTGTTTATGGTCATTTAGGTCTTTAAAAAAACAATCTAAACTTTATTTACCTATAGCCATTGTTGACTTTGCAGATCATGAAGAATGCAGTGCTAGTCATGCGGAAAGTACCTGTTTGTCGTCTTGGGAGTTCAGACATGAACTGTAACCAGTGGCCCATTAAGTACTTTCTCTTGTTGTTTAAAGCATATTCTAGCCTTGCAAAATAACTGTTAATGCAGAGTGTTGTAACTGAGCCAAAGAATGAAATTCCTGTAACTCCAGTCAGAGCAGAGGCTGTGTCTAGTACCCTGAGTTATGTGCCATTGTTCTGTGATTCTGCACTATTGGAAAGCCTTGCCTGGAGTGTAATTTATGAATAGAGAAATCAGGAAATAGCATGGTTTGCTTTTGGGGGGTATTTGTGTGTGATTTTCCATTTTTAGTAATATTGTAATACTTTCTGGGAAATAAAGTATTTTTTTTAAGAAAAAGGTTGCTTGCCAAAATACTTTTTTTTTGCTGTAAAAAATGATAGTTCTTTTTTTACATATACTATATTTAATAGAGCAGAGGATATCCTTGCATGCTAATATTAATACAATAGGACAACACGGACACTATAGGGTAACAGTCCAATTGTGAGATGTAATTCACTATGAGATACAATAATTTTTAATTTCATCTTTAAAAGACAAAGCTAGGCCAGGCACAGGGGCTCAAGCCTATAAACTTAGCACTCTGAGAGATTGAGGCAGGAGGATCGCTTGAGCTCAGGAGTTCAAGACCAGGCTGAGGAAGAGCGAGATCCCATTTCTACAAAAAATACATGAATTAGCTTGGTACCTGTAGTCCCAGCTACTCAGGAGGCTGAGGCAGGAGGATTGCTGGAGCCCAGGAGTTTGAAGTTGCTGTGAGCTACGATGATCCCACTGCACTCTAGCCCTTGTGACAGAGTGAGACCTTTTCTTGGGGGAAAAAAAAAAAAAAAGACAGAGCTAAATTTTAATTCAGAAGATACTTAACATAAAAATTTTAGGTGCAGCTTTAGAAATGAATTAAGAATTTTTGATATAAGGCTTCGTATGCGTGATATGTGATGGTTATAAATGTTCTAAATTCTTTTTCTATCTCTGGTTGTTACCTCTTACATACTGTATTATTGGTATTTTGTGTGGAAAAAAAGTTTCAGCAACATTTCCCTTTCTTGTCTTTTTCTTACTACACTAAGGTACATATAATTTTGCAAATATTTATTTGCCTGAATAGCCCAAATCTAGTAAACATTACAGCTTGTTAATGGGTACAGTTGTGGGTACCATTAATCACCATCTAGTGAAGAGTCTCTTCAAATATGATATCATTTTACTGGTTATTTTCTCAACAGAGAAACTTTTGGGATGAAATATAATAGAATTTGAAAGAGAACATTTTTGGGGGGATGGAAAAAGGGGGTTTGGGAGTTCATGGAGGGAGTGAACTTGTATGGTAATAGACATTTCAATAATATCAAATAAACAAAATGCTTTGAACTTGTCAGTATCTGTGTAAATAAATATGATGAGAACATAGTTAATGAAGTTTCTAATATTAAAAATAACAATGTAAACTTTCTTTTCACAAATAACCTTACCTGACAAATTTCTTAGTGGAAGATTTTGACAGTCTAAGTAGTCATGTATGAAGCTGTTATTTGGGACAGAATCTTCATCCCCTTCCACTTCTCATCTACCTCAGAGAATGCCAAGGACTGGAGACATTTTTCTACAGCGGATAACGGGAAGAGAGGAACTGGAATAAGAGCTATTAATAACATTTAATGAGCACTTACTCTGTGTCAGCCACTATCCTCAACACCCTAGGTAAACCCTGTTTAACCCTCACAACAATGAAGGTTGACAATATTATAAGGAAGACAATATCCTTATTTTATATACTTATAAATATATTTACATCATTACAAATAAATAATAATCTAAATTGGTTTTAAATAAATATATTTATATCATTATAGATGATGCAAAAACATAAGACTGACTTAGCCAACCAGGCACACCTAGGATGAATTGGGATTTGAGCCGCGGCATTTTGGTGTCACAGTGTATTCTGTAACTACTATACCATGTGGCTCCTGGGCCTAATGCAGTATCTGGATTCTCAAAGCCATGAAAGTTGATTGAACAGAAAATTTGATATATGTAGCTCTTCATGTTTACAGATGGCAAAAAACTGTGGTTTGGAGACGTCAAGTTGCACGTTTCAAAGTTATAACACTAGGTAAGAGTCAGAGCTGATTGCAAGCCCTGCGTTCAGCCTGGAGCCAAGGTCCACACGGTCTTCCATGAATCCACAGGGTGCAATTTACTGTGATCACAATCACATGCAATCTCCTTGTGGCCACCTATCGCAACCTGACAGGTTTATATTTAAAGGCTCAACCCAGTGCTTACATAGGGAAGCACATTCCTGAGGGATAAAGAACTGGTGAAAAGAGATCGTTCAGGTGTGAAATGGGAATTCAGAGCTTGTTTTCTTGGTTTATCCATGCTCAATTGTGTGTGCCCTGACGTTCATTAGGGTATTTTAAGTGTCTTCATTGGGTTACAATAACATGGGTTTTTTTCTCCGTTTCTTTCAGGTATGGAAAAATTGTATCCACAAAGGCAATTCTTGACAAAAACACAAATCAGTGCAAAGGTATGTGTAAGGGCATCTGTACCCTGGGCTCTTGCCTATGCTGTTTCATTGATGGATCCTCCCTCACAGAGGTCCAGGCACCAGCTGCACAGTGATCACAATGTATAGTATATGGCAAACCTCTTTAGTAACACCAGTGCTTTGATGAGTTATATTTCTTGTAACATTGCTCATTAATTTTTTTCATTAACAAACAAAATGAAAATCACAAATCAGAACAAGTATCAAATTGCTTCAGCATAAAACTAAATTACCTCCTAACAACTCTGGGTTGTCTGATTTGAGTGATATCATCAGTGATGCAAATTGATTTCCTATATAAAAATGAGGAACTCTGGGGAAAAATTCCCCATGCAAAACATGTTTTAATTTCTCTGTTCTTTAAAACTTTAGCAACATTGGTTGACTAGGAATGAATTTACTGATGGGCCCATTGTATCTAAGCTTCAGCTATAGGCATCTCACAGGATTTCAGAGTTGGTGTCTTATTAAGTCAGGCATTATTTTCCCCTGGAAATATTTCTGAAGCCATTTGACTATATCTGTGGCTCATGTTTTGTCATGTCTGGGAATCCCATAGTCTTTTAAAAGTTGCGTTAAATTATTCGTGAAATCTGTATGTTCTCTCTTGCATAACTCAATTCTTACTGGAAAATTGGAATGCTTCTTGTAATATATGTTATTTGTTGTTTTTCTAATCCAGTTTTTGTTGTACTGCTGAAATCAAGAAGTGTGGTAGAGCCAAGATCATTTTAAATACTGCACCTATTTTACATACAAATAGAAAGTGCAAAAGTTTTAGGAAAGAACACTCAGGAAATCACATATATCTCCTAACCTGCGTGGGTAATGGTCATCAGATTGAATTCAGCAGTTAAAAAATAAATACATTCCATGTCTCCTATAAATTCAGAAATGCAGCACATATTATGAGACAAAGACTAATAAGGCATGGTTTCTGCCACCTAATAGCTCAATTTCTAGTTGAAAAAAAACCAAGACAGCAAAGAAACTAATTCTAATATCCTTATTAGGATCGAATATATCACCCTAAAATATATGTGCGAGTATAGCAGAAGTACCTAAAACAGAAATATCCACAAACTACTGTTAGAGGAAAATATGGAGATTACTTTTTTGGGAATGAAATTTATAAAGGCAAAGCAGAATGAATGAGCTTGGGATATGTTAATGTTCAGGAGAAAGAATTTCAAAATGTAATTGACTTCATCCATGTAGCTGGAATAGAAAAATGACCAGCAAGAATATTGGTGGAGAGAAGAAAGGAATCAAGATTTTAGAGTCTTTTAAAATGATATCTTGAATGTTTTGAACTTAATTCTGTATGCAACATGGACCTCTTTAGTAGTTTTTGAGCAGACACAATGTGATTATATATATGTTTTAGAAAAGCTATTTTGGCAAAAGTGAGTGAAATCGAATTATAAGAGGAGAGAGTGGAAGCAAAAAACAAATGCAGATTTTAAAGCCATAGTTCAAGAGGGAAATTAGAAAAAAGTCACCCTGGCTATTAATATTAGGGTAATAGAAAGGGGATCACCATGAGCATTTTTAGAGGTAGCATTTGTTATGTATGAGATGAAGCCTACATGTTGAGCCTTCATGACTGGGGAAGATGGCTGTGCCATTTGCTGAGGTAAGAAGTCCAGAAGTAAGTAGTGTATATTTTGGGGAGAAGATGATAAATTATATATTGGACATGCTGAGTAGGAGGCCCTGGCATGACATCCATGTGGGTGATGTCAAAGAGTGGTGAGGGTATACAGATCTGGACAAATCGTACTGGGATTATTTCGACTTTCTAAAATCAATGAAAACTAGGCCCGTATACCCTGGAATACTTATCTCCAAAGTGGAAGGTGTGCCGAGGGATATAAGACTGTTTATTGGGAGCATTGGAAGAATATATTAAAACTGTCATCTCTCTTTGTTTTTATATCAACTTTTTGTGACTATTTTATAGTATGTGTTTGTACAATCTTACAAATACATACATTTTAAATAAATATGTAAATATTGGATTTGCTGCTCCAAAATATTTTTATTCATAGTGATATGAATTTAAAGTTTGGAGACTACTTGTTTGAACATAATAAGCACCAATAAACACGTAAGTAAAAAAAAGAAGGAGTAAGAGAAGGAAAGAAGAAGGGGAAGAAAGAAGGAAGGAAAGGAGGGAGGGAGAAAGGGATTGTGGAATAACCTAGGAAAATCACTAATGGAAGGAAAGCGAAAGACACTCTACAGGAGGTCAGGAGGGCTGTTAGACCTTTTGACTTGAGGGTAATGTAAAGAAGGGAGGGTGATCACATGTCCAGCTGGCAGTTATATGCTTATAAAAGCCTCCAGGTGCCTTGCTTTGGCCTCAGCATTTACAGCCTGTGGTTAGCGGTGGTGACTCTGAATCACAGCCTTTATTAAGCACATGATGGAGGAGGTACCCTAAAAAGTAAGCAATCATGATCAGAAATATTCTACTGTCAGTGTCATCATGCTTTTAGGAAAATACTGTTTTAATAATATACTCAATCTTATTTAGAGTATTTCCTTTCAGAAATATGGACTTTGAAGTAGTTACAAGTAGATCCAATTAGGAAGAGACAATTACATTTATGCAAAATTGTGTATAATAGTTAATGATGACCAGGGGAGCAAGTTGCTGAGGTTGAGAGAGAGTTATGAGGTCATCAGTAAGTTTGCAGAACAAACAAGACAGAGTATTAAAACAAGCATCTACATATTTATTGGAATTGCCAAGAAATGAAGCAGGAGTAGTATTAGAAAAAGTGACTAATCCAGAGGATATTTGTGGAGAAATAACCAGGAATGATACTAGGGTGAAAATGAAGATTAGTTGGTTACTTGATTTGATGATGTGACATTCTAAATTGCAAATTTTAGGTAGGGGAGAAACCACATTGAGAAAGGAACAAGGAGGACTCCCTACTTGTAGGTCCAGTGGGAGGGGGATTGCGGGAGAAAGAAACACAAAAAACTAAAATTTGAGAGAGCTATAAGGGATACTAGTGTCCTCGGGGTAGGTTCAGTAATGATCGGAAACATGCAAATTAAAGCAATCTGCAGTGATAGTTTATATCTACTCAAGTAGCAAATATTATAACATGCAGGCCATCCAATGCTGATTCATCCATTCTTCATTACTACCATGCTAAATTGGAAGAGCCTTTTTAAAAAGTCAGTATGGAAAGAGCAATAAAGGGCATACGGTTGATACCAGTTATTCCACTGAGAACATTGTCCCAAATATTTTATTCAAATATATTTTTAAAATATGTATATATGCATAATTCTGAGCATTCTCATTCTCTATACTAGGAAAAAATATAGAAAACATCCAGATCTTAGCTTATGGAGCATATACAACTGTTATGTAGCTATTAAAATGGTAGTCATAAAGACTAGACTATGTCAAACCCTGAAAGATGTATATTATGTTAAATTAAATCAATATAGAAGCATATAAAATAATGTATACACTAAATATGGAGCTATGTAAATATTTGAGAGTCAGTATGGTTATGACTGTGATAGAGCCAAACTACCTGGTTTAAACACTACCTGTTCACTTAGTAGTTTTGTGACCTGTGGTAAATAACTCAGCCTTGCTGTGCCTTAGTTTTCCCATCTATAAAATGGTAATAATAATAGAGCCTCACTCACAGGGTGTTGTGATGATGAAAAGAGTTAATACATGGAAAATGTTTGACCATGCCTCCTGTTACTTTTATGTAAAATATTGGCAATATAGTAAGCAAAACAAAAATGTTTGTCTTAAGGTGGTAGGATTATAGATGATACAGTATTATTATCTTAGCATTTCTCTAAATCTGTTACGTTGTCCTTTCAGGCAAGAAAAAAAAATACAGCTCTTGGAAAAATTAAACTGGTATCAATTATGTTTAAATTTGGGTTACTCTTTCTATGAAACCTGAATAACTCATAACTGTCTGTTTCTTTGTTTTTGTAAAATAATGTCAGATGAAAATCGCAAAGAATTAGAAGAGAATACCATGCTTTGCTTTTTAAAATAATAGGCAGAAATTGAGTTATTCTTGACCATTGCTTTCTTAAGGAAAGATATTACAGGATGTGTGAGGTGGCTTTTCAAACAAAATATCTAAGAGCATCGAGACTGTCGTTAGAGAACACAAACTGGACTTGGTCTTCCCTGAGACACTTGCTGTTGAATCATTTGCAACTTTGCCTCCAGATGCAGGCTATGCAGTTAAAACCAAATTTTATGAAGACAAGAATTGATTTGTTTTTCTTTTTAAAGATATGATATGAATTCAGTTTCTCATAAGCTGTTACACATGCAGCATATTATGTGTAAGTTAATGTTTAGCAAGGTATGAGAAAGTCCTTGCACTAGTCTCCTTAGAGATAAAAAGAGAAGGTATCAAAATTAACCTTGATGTGTTAAAACAACAGAATCTAATTCTATTTTAGCATCTAAAAGAAAGGCTTTTGTTTTCTCCTGCATCCCACACACCCCTAGTTAGGGCCAGTAGTCAGCCCAGATGCACACACTCATTTCTTTATTCCGGAAGGGGCCATCAGGAACTTTCAACATAACCTCTCGTTTTCAAGATTATTCTTTCTTGGGTGGTGACTGCAGCAGCTTTCATTCTGTATAATGTGGCAACATAAAACAAAACAGTCACCATCAAGCCAAAATGACCAGAAATTGCTGAACAAAGCGGGCAACAGATCCAGATGGGGAGTAATGAAACACAGACCACAGTTCATTCAGATATTCAAACACAGGGACGAAATAAAAGCTGTTGTGTAAGTCACATAGATTAGCACTGCATTTTTTGTTTTGTTTTGTTTTGTTTTTTCTCATGTGTCTTTCTCCTGGATCTAGTGTATTTGCTAATTTAAAAGGTCAGGGAAAATTAAGTGAAAGCAGCTTTTGAAAACAAGATGTAAATCTTAAATGAATTTCTTGTCAATGCCTTTTCCTGCTTTTTAAGGTTGGCTTCCCTTTTCTCCCACTCTCCACCCCCGCCACCATTTTTCTGTCAGGCTGTGTGTTTAGTGGGAATGAGTAATGGATATTCCATAGAAAGTTTCCATGCCTATTAGCCATAGGATATAAGAGTAGTTAGAGTGTGCCAAACATACCAGCTCACTTTAGAAGTGAATTTGAAATACTCTCTTCTGCCTTTGTTATCACAGGCTGATTGAATTATATTCATGGAGGCTTATGTTACCTTTGACATTTCACTGGGCTCTCAAAATGAAAGTTGAAGACTAGTATCCAAAAGTTCTGAAATCATCCATGAAGGATATCATTTATTCTTTCCAAAATGAAATAATTTCTTCAGTAAGAGAAATAATTCTGCATATTACTTTCATTTTACAGAAAGGGATAGAGCCCATCTAGATTGTTTCAGAGAGGGGCGTGACTGTGTTATTGGACTAAAACCATTAGCAGTTCTAGATTCATAGCCATGTTATACATTTTAGAAAAATATTTCTAGGTGAATAAATATTAGGCCATGCATTCAGATGAATTTAGAATTAACTGATTTCATTTTTTAGTTTTCTCCCTTATGCGCTAACCGGGAATATTAATATAGCATGTGAGGGAAGTGCGGCTTTCTGTATTAAACCCCGTGAACCTGGAGCGGGACTGGTTTTTTGTCATAGGTTTAGGTGGAGTCATTACAGGATATAAGGTAGCTGCTACCTGTGGATCCGTCCTAACAAGTGACACTGATACACACCAGGGGTGAGTGTAAGTGGAACTGTTAAATTCTGGTAGATAGCAAACGTATTCTGAACTGATCCATGTGGAGAGAAAGCAAGCAAAGGAAGAAACCAACACCATGGAAAGAAAGTCTCTTTTCTCGTATCTTTATTTTCTGAAAGCAGTACAAACTAAAATAAATGTTCTGTGAAATTTATGAGTCTGAAGATTACATTTTGAGAGGAATAGGCACCTCCACCAGGTGGGCTCACAGTCTATTGAGCAAAAAGCTCATGAGGAGAAAAATGGCCTGAAAAACGCATTTATTTAATTTTCAAATAATAGGATTAGGTTACCAAAAAAAAAAAAAAAAAGATAAAAACACTTGTATTTTAGACAACTACATTTTGCTTTGGAACATAAAGTGTGTGATATTTTCCTAAATGTATTTGTCAATTTTGCTCTAATCTATTCTGGCATAAATTTTACCACTAGTCACAGGCAATCAACATACAAACTTAGATGTTTGCTTCATGTTTGCTTCATTTGGTATTGATATTGGTTTTTGTTTTCATTTCAGAAAAGGTTAATTTATGTAGAAACTTTGGTACTTTCAGTCAGTGTATCATGCTTACTCAGAATTGTCCAATAGGTACCTTTAACATAGAATTTTCATTGTGAGCCTCTTTTGAGAAAATGCCAATTTTTATGGCCTTAGACGTTGGAAAGAATATCAGCTATGGTGGTAAATGGTCTTCATTTGTTGTCAACAACACAAGAAGACAACTACAACTATAAATATTTCCTTGGCCAAAAATTATTCCTCCAAGGTTATTATTTCCAATGGCAGGATATTAAACATTTTAGAGGATTATTTTATTATTATTATGTGTTAAATTTGAGTAGTCTTCAAAATGGTATTTATGTTTTTGAAGTCATACAGCTGCATGTTTTTCAACAGTGTTTTATAGCTAAGTATTTACTTAGCATTTGCTTGTAGTCACTGTTAATATACATATTAGGCAAAAGTAAAACTATCCACAAACATTAAATATAACAGACAATATTGATGTTTTAAGCATAACTTTGTATTTGACAGCATTTAATATTGTAATCTACCTCCCTAATGCTTTTGTATTAATACATGCAGAAATAATATGATTTACTTAGGAAAAAATTTGAAATAATTGTTGTGGAATCTAAAATGGTTTAAGAAAACAATGGAGTTCTATTGTTTTCACCCATAACCTGAATGTAAACTTAACCATTCTATGTCTTCTGACTAAGCAGAAACCCTTTTGTCCAGATATTCTGCCTGCTCCCCTGCTCCTGTCTTTCAAATTCCTAATTTTAGAATTTGGCTCATGTCAATACACATAAAATGCTCTCTCTTCTTGCCTCTACTGGTTCATGTCAATTATTTCTTCCAAAAGTCACCTTCTCAAGAAGTCCTGGGGGTTCTTCCCAGTCTATCTAAACACTTTACAATACCACCTCCTTTGGGCACCATCTGAGAGCTAAGATCTAAGGCTACCCCTTCTCTCATGCTTTTATAATTAGTTTGTGTCCTTCCTCTAAATTATAAACTCCTTGGGTTCCAAGTGGGACTTACTTTCTATTGCCAAGATATTAAGGATGCAGGACAGTTCTCAGTGGTCACTTAGGTTCCAAGTGCTCTACTTTTGTCTCTCGGTACCTTTGATATTGCACCAATGAAATGCAGAAGCTTGGCCAGTTGTGTGTTCCATAGGCCTGTACAAACAACAAGGGTGCCAAAGACATACAGATACACATATCCCAAGTTATTCTTTAAAAGTAATCATTTTTAACTCAAAGCATTTATTTTATTAATGTGGAATTATTTCTTTTACTGGTTTGAAGTTATCTATTTTCACTCATCAATGATTTTATAAATATATGGGAAGTTACATATGGTAACATATTTAAAATAATATGCATAATATAATGTGCAATGCACAAATATGAGATGTATGTGTGTATATTCAGTTTATTAAAATTTATGTAGCTTGAAATACCATATAAATAAATGACCTTTTAAATATAAAAAGACATAATCCTGCAAGATTTTCCAGTTGAAGTCTACATACCAAGAAAATCTCAGAATAATAATCTTAATTTTCTTGGACAAGTTACATAACATCTCTGACATGTTTCTCAACTGTCAAATGAGGTTATTTATACCTACAATACAGAAAGTATTTTCAAAATTACTTGGAACCACCATATTTGTCACATGTCTGGCACGTACATCAGGTAAATGTTTCTACGGCCTTGGAATTGAATTTCTTCTTATAGGACCATCTTGTATAGAGTGCCTACATAACGTACGTAATTTAATGGAGCTCTGAGTACATTTTAAGTGCAAGGAATGTGTGTTTCATAAATTGACATATGTTTATTGAGACTGGCTTTGTTAATAGCAAAAAGTATATGTGCCTAAGGGATGTTTCTTTCATACATTTTGGTGTTGGCTATATGATAGCCCTCAGAATTTTTCAGGGCCTATAAACCTGATGTCTTTGAGAAAAAAGTGCGTTCCGACACGGTAGCAGGTGGTGGGATTCATTGTAATTGAGTTGGATAGGTTCTAGGAAAAAAATGCTTCTTTGTTCACTCTTTGTTATGCTGTTCACTCTGTGATGTTGATTTACAGTTTAAAGGTAAAAAGAAATGAAAGCCTAAATATTCTTGCTTCCTTAGTTTTTGAAACCATGGTGAAAGCAAATGACATTTAAGGCATGGTTAATGGTCATTTGTTTTGATGACAGCCATTGTTCTTACTAACTTACTGATTAATCATATCACTATTAAAATGATTATTTTTTATTTCTTTTAGTAAATAAAGGAGAACCTAGAATATAAAAGAGAAAAACTCATGTACGTTGCTAAAAACCAAAGAAAAAAAGAAGGAAAAAACCAAACTATAAAAACCTAAATTGAGTTTGAAAAATGAATGTATCATTTCTAATCGTGTAAGTCACTGTAAGTGGGCTCAAATATCTCTTCATTCATAAAATATTGGAAATATAAGGACTCTGATTGATGTTATCACCTTAAAAGCTGGCATAGTTTTCTCCCTGTATTGTGGAATAAGAAAAAATTACACATTTGCATTTAATTTCTATTATAAGAAATAGAAATTTATTTCTATTTCTGTTATAAGAAAGTTCATTTTAATTGCTTGGCATTCAGACAGACCTCTTGGTCATTCAACTGGCATCAGCCCTGAATTAGAAGAAACCTTCTTCATGAAGCACCTTTTCTACGCCACTTTTAAAGATATCATTTCTCTCAGGAGACAATAGGAAGCTTAAGCTACAGATATTACAGCTGTTCACATTCTCAGGGCTCCTCTGCTATGGGATAAGCAGGAGCTGAAACAGAAGATTTGGGGGAAGCAACTGTCAAAGAACATACTGGGCTTTGGGTTTAGAGCTGATGTGAAAAATAACCATGTTTGAGATATACTGAATGAAATCATGTGACAAAATTCCATAACAAATATAAGGCACCTTGGAGTTTATGTCTTTGGGACACTTTTCCTACAATAGATAAATTGAAAACTGTAGCTTTTTCTTAAAGAAAGGAATAAATGAAAAAAAATTTTTTTCCAGAAAAGAGAATTATGTGAGGTAGAATTTGGAGGCTCGTTAACATATACTATTAAAACACTGTGGCTTAAATGTTTCTCAAGGGTTCCCAGGAGATTTTTTTGAGTGACAAGGGGTTCAGGATTAGAAAATCCCTAATTGTGCATGTAAGATATAAGAAAATTATGGATAATACTATATTTTATAGGGAAAAAGATGATGAAATTGAGAGTGATTTGAAAAGAGGAAAATATGATAAGCCAAAGATTCCCATATGAAGAGTAGAATTTTTCCCAATCTACCTCAATTTTTAATCATTGTTTAGAACCAAATAACAGTAGCTCCAAGTGAAATATAAATAAACGTATGTAACTTTTATTATTTATAATATTAATTTATATATTTATTATACATGTACAGCCATGTGTCACATAATGATATTTCAGTCAGTGAGAGTTTTCATGATGGTGGTGGTACAATAAGAACACAGTATCGTATTTTTTACTGTGCCTTTTCTATATGTAGATGTTTAGATACACAAATACCATTGTGTTGCAATTGCCTACAGCACTCAATATAGTAACATGCTGTAGGGGTTTGTATTGTAAAAGCAACAGTCTATAACATATAGCCTAGGTGTGTAGTAGGTTATACCATCTGGGTTTTTGTAAGTACACTCTATTATATTTGCATGCCTATGAAATTGCCTAACAATGCCTAACAATGCATTTCTCAGAATGAATCCTTATCATTAAGCATCACATGACTGTATATTATTACATGTGTATGACAAAACATTTCTTTGTGTGTGTGTGTGTATGTGTATCACGGAGGTAAAATATTTATGAAATACTTTTATTCTAAAAGAGCTTTAAAATTTGTTGTAAAAAGATTTACCTAAAAGTTTAGTTCAATTAAATGTAATTTTCTTACAAGAATCTTGAAGTGAAATCCCCATTGTTCTTTGTAATTAAGCAGCTACTGTGTTATATAAACCAGAAAGTCCTGGGGAAGATGTACTGCCTTGGGTAGTTGTCAGGTTCTTTGTGGTCGTCTGCTGTCGTGAGAAATAACGTAAGACAAGTAATAATGAGTTAATATTGCATATACTATTATCAAATAAAGCTTGTTCAAGCATTGATAAAGTGCATATATGTTTGAAATCTGCCTGAAAGTTTAACAGGTCTACTTTTCATCATTGTATTTGCCACCTATTATGTCCTACTGATATAAACTATTAATACAACTAAATATATCCTAATGTGGTATCCAAGTCAGCCTATCTTTCCACTCTCTATGTCATTCAAAAATTACTAGTCTAGAGCCAGTCCTTTGACTCTGTTTCCTATTGGGGAAATTTTTAAAAAATCATATATAAAATGTATCTTTCCAGATAAGATGGTTCCAGTTTACAAATGACCTTCTTAGACTAAAAGCCAGTATGATACATAAACTGGTGAAAATATCAGCCACTGTAGCAAACCAGAGATTAGTTTATCTGTTTTCAAAAGAAGAATTGTGGTGCTTCTATTAACCTATGGTCTCTTGTAGAATCAAGGGTCAGTCCTATCTGTTAGCATTTATCAACATTTTTATTTATTTTTTTTGTTTCCTGTCTGAATTTTCTACAGCATAGAAGGTAAACTCTTCAGCCTATTTCCCATCCACCTATCAACCAACCACTCAATCAGTGAACCAAACAAAACAGACTAAAGGACTGAGACCAAAAAACAAACAACAAAAAGGAAATGAATCCTAAGGGCAGGGGTCAGGATTGGTGTCATTGGTTTGTTTGCCCAGAAGTGAAGCCCTGCTTAAGAGAGTAAGTGCAGAATGAGTTGATGATGAGCTGTGGAGTTTTCAGAAATATGGTAAGCAGTGGTTATGGTGGCAGGAGATATGTTTATATGAATATACTATGCAGCTCAGCCGCTATCAAATAGTTGTTTATCATACTATAGTCTAGAACATTCCTGTAATTCATCAGAAGGCAAATTTGTCTAGCAGAGGAATATCGTTTGGCTACAAAACTGCTTAAAAGTATTTAAATGAAAATGCCTTTTAGTGGAGGCTAAACCACCCTGTATTTTCTTAAAACCAGCCCACTTCACTCACTTGTGTACCTGCTTGGCCACTGGAGACATGTATTATGCATCTCCAACTTTCAATAACCTATACCATGGTTAGATAGCTATCAAGTAACTAAGAGAATTATTATCCCCATTTTACTCATGAGGTAACAAACCTATAGATGCTGAAAAATTTGTCAAACATCCTATAGCCATCTAAACATGGTTTTAACTTCCAAATTCTAAGTCTCTCTGCTATTCGACTCTTTCTCCCATAAAATAATCCCCACAAATAAGACTTGAAGTAAAGGATTCTGGGTGTTATGAATGACAAGCAGGCACAAGCATCATGTTTTCAATTTATATAAAAGTGGACAGTTTGAAAGAAAACACAGTATTTCTTACCCACTCACATCCATCCCACTATAAACTGTATCGATTAGGGCTTCTAGTTCGGTTTGTTGTTTAATATAGCTATAGAAAACCCAGAGATTGTACTCCGAAAGCACATTTTCCTTTTGAAAATATTTTGATCATTTTGTTCCATTTAGAGTCATTTTCCTTTTTTATATTTTGAGAATGTTTTTCTGCTAACTTCAATTTTGCACTCCTGTTATAGTGGCCAATGCCTAGGCTTCTATCTAGGTTAACTTTAAGTGAGCAGCAGTCTAATAAATTGTAAGTGGGAAAATAGCCACATAATTATGGGTGGTGGTAGGAAGACAAAGTGTGGCTGATAATTTCTCTTACTCTCTGGACTCAGAATGTGGCATGTGCTTCCTTAAAGGGCCTATGTGGTAGAGCTTCACAGCAAATGCTCTCTTTCATCTTATTTAAGTTATGTTTGGCTTGCCTCCCATGTTTGCTCGGGGGGATAAGGTTAAGACCTCTGAAGAGGCCACTCTATCCCAATTACTTACCAGGCTCTCTTCTTTTCTTTAAATAGCTTGCACTTAGTCGTGGAGAGTGTTTTGGGGTCATTATCTTCTTGATAGATGAACCCAGAAATTAACAACTCTTTTTTATTTGGATTTTAAAGGTCTGATAAAGTTTAATCCAAAGACTTTTTTTACATTTTGAATTTATCCAGGAACTAGTTCTTGCAGCAAAACATCCAAATGCCTGCTAAGGCCAATTTTTCCTTTTGCAATCTGGTTTTTCTCAAAAGGTTCTTCCTCCGTCCGCATAGTCTCCTATTGTCTCAAGTTGCCTTCTGGTCTGTCTTACCTAAAGGTTGCCTCATCTCTCATTCCCTTACGTGCTTTAAGGAAACCTTAAGCATCTGTGCTCAGTTTCTACCGACAGCTATCTTCAAGCAGATGCTTTATTTCCATGTACTCACTCCACATTCACCTGCTCAAGTTTGAGTCTGAATTTCTGTGGTGTTTAGATTCTAACTGCATTTCCTTCTTGCCTGGTCTCTGAGAGTTACATTGTCTTTCTCAGGCCTGGCATTCTACCTCCAGATACTGATCTTACAACTAGATCCTGCTTATTGGGACCATTGAGAGAATTATTTTACTTCTCTAACACCATCATCTGCATTAATTTTGCTGATGGGATTTTTGTAGGAAGCAGCATAAAAGCAAGGCAGCCCTTTGATATTTGTAATCCAAATCAAGCCATTCTCAGGCAGAACACAGATGGATTTTGTCCCGTTCTTGTCAAGCTGAAGATTTTCAGTAGGTAACCATGAAGTACCTCTGCATTAGACACAATAACATCCTATGTGGGCTGGTATCCCTGTTCCTTCATGGTAACCAGTTAACTTGGCTTTGACATTGTTAGACTTTTTGAATTTTTTTTGAGAAATGATAGGGGAAAGACTTTCTCATTTGGATTTAATCCAGGAGCTAAAGCGTTACCTGAAGCTCCGTGTGGCAAATGGTCTCATTTGGGCTTTGTTTCCTAAACAGTTTGTAGATGGTTGTGTTCAGAATTCCCAGCCCTCATTAGTTAACTGTACACATGTGGAAACACAGAAAGGCTATGACCTTCAAATCCACTCCAGAAATACAAACTTGGTCTCTAAGTTTAGAGAGGAAATGCTTCCTTCTCACTAGCCAGGAATTGGGACTGATGTTTTGCCCAGGTCCCACGTACGTCTGAGCTGTTCCAGTTAGCAGAGGAAAAAAAATGATCTCTTGAGTAATACGTGCGTCATGAAGACTTGGCTTTGTGCTTGGTCCAGGGAGAAGCAGCTCACTTAAAGCACACAGGCCCTTATGATTTGGGGAGCCACAAAACATGGACTCAAAGTGGAAATTATTGACAATTAATCTGTGAGAAGTCAATCAAAAAATTAATTTAGGAGGCAGTGTGTCTCTTTCATTTTTTTCTGATTTACTTATTAGTTTTTAATTGACAAATAAAAATTATATGTATTGTGTACAACATGATGTTTTGAAATATGTGTATATTGTGGAATGGCTAAATTAAGCTAATTAACATATGCAAGAACTTTCATGTTTTGTGGCGAGAGCACTTAAAATCTACTCTTAGCAATTTTCGAGAATACATTATTATTAACTATAGATACCATGTTGTACAATAGATCTCTTCAGCTTGTTCCTCTTGTCTAACTGAAATTTTGTATCTTTTGACAGATATATCCCAATCCCCATTTCTCCCTCCCAGTCTCCCCCAGCCCCTGATAATCACCATTCTATTCTCTCTTTCTATGAGGTTGCCTTTTTTGTAAGTGAGATCACATGTAAGTGAGATCATGTGGTATTTGTCTTTCTGTGCCTGGCTTATTTCACTTAACATAACGACCTCCAGATTCATCCAAATGACAGATTTCCTTCTCTTTTAGGGCCGAATAGTATTCCAGTGTGTATATACACCACATTTTCTTTACCCAGTGACCCACTGATGGACATTTGTTTAGGGTGATTCTGTATCTTGGCTATTGTGAATGCTGCTGCATTGCACATGGGAGTGCAGATATCTCTCTGACATACTAATTTCATTTCCTTCAGAAAAATACCCAGTAGTGGGATTGCTGGATCATATGGTGGGTAATTCTATTTTTAGTTTTTTGAGAAGTTTCTATACTGCTTTCTTTAATGGTTGTACTAATTTACATTTCCACCAAGAGTATACAAGGGTTCTCCTTTCTCTACATCCTTGTCAATACTTACATTTCATCTTTTTCCTAATAGCCATTCTATTAATAACAGGTGTAAAGTGATATCTTATTGTGATTTTAATTCTCATTTCTCTGATGATCAGTGATGTTGAGCATTTTTTTCATATACTTGTTGGCCATTTGCATATCTTTTTTGGAGAAATACCTATTCAGATCATTTGCCCATTTTTTAATTGGGATATTGAGTTGTTGATTTCCTTATATATCTTATATATTAACCCCTTATCAGATGTATGGTTTGCAAATATTTTCTCCCATTTCATAGGTTGTCTCCTCACTCTGTTGACTGTTTTCTTAGCTGTACCTTTTAGTGTGATGTGATCCCATTTGCCAATTTTTGCTTTTGTTATCTGTGCTTTTTCGGTCATATGAAAAAAATCATTGCCCAGACCAATGTCATGAAGCTTTTCGGCTGTGTTTTCTTCTAGTAGTTTTATATTTTCAGGTGTTACATTTACATCTTTAATCCATTTTGAGTTTATTTTTGTATGTGGTGTGAAATAAGGATCTAATTTCATTCTTCTGCATGTGTATATCCACTGGTCTCAATACAATTTATTGAAGCAACTCTCTTTTCACGATTGTGTATTTTTTGTTTATTTGTCAAAAATCAATTGACTGTAAAAGCATGAATTTATATCTGGGCTTTCTATACTGTTCCATTGGTCTATATGTCTGTTTTTATGCCAATAGCATTCTGCCTTGATTATTATAACTTTGCAGTATATTTTGAAGGCAAATAGTGTGATGTCTCTATTCTTTTTCTTTTGTTTAGTTTTGTTTTTCATTTTTCTTGAAATTGATTTGGCCATTCAGGGTCTTTTGTGGTTCCATAAAAATTTTAGTATATATTTTTTTCTACTTCTTTGACAATGTCATTGGAATTTTGATAGTGATTACATTTAACCTGTAGATTGCTTTAGGTACTGTGGGCATTTTAACAATATTAATTCTAATTAATTTTAACAATGTTAATTCTTCCAATCAATGAACATGAGATATCTTTCCATTTATTTGTGGCTTCAATATTTTACATCAGAGTTTGGTAGTTGTCAATGTACGAGTCTTTTACCTCCTTGGTTAAGTGTATTCCTAAGTATTTTATTTTTTGCAGCTATTATAAATGGGATTATTTTTATTTCTTTTTTGGATATTCATTGTTAGTGTATAGAAACACCACTAATTTTTATATGCTGATTCAGTATCCTTCAACTTTACTGAATTTATTTATTAGTTCTAACAGTTTCTTTGGTGATATCTTTAGTGTATTCTATACATAAAATCATGTCATTTGCAAACAGGGAAAATTTAATTTCTTTCTTTTCAATGAATGCCTTTTATTTCTTTCTTTTGCCTAATTGATCTGGCTAGGACTTCCAGCACTATGTTGAATGGAAGTGGCAAGAGTGAGCATCCTTGTCTTGTTCTTGATCTTAGAAGAAAAGTTTTCAACTTTTCATCATTGAATAAGATGTTAGCTGCGGATTTTTCATATATGGCCTTAATGGTGTTGAGGTACATTATTTCTACACCTAATTTGTTGTGAGTTTTTATCATACAAGGATATTAAATTTTGTTAAATGCTTTCATGCATCTATTGAGGTGATCATATGGTTGTTGTCTTTCATTCTGTTAAGGTGGTGTATCACATTTATAGATTTGTGTATGTTGAATCATGTTTGCATTGCTGGAATAAATCTCACTTGGACATGAAGAATGATCTCTTAAACGTGCTTTTGAATTCAGTTTGTTAGTATTTTGTTGAGGACATTAGCATCTTTGTTTATCAAGATCATTTTTTTCTTAAAGTATCCTTCTCAGACTTTGGCATCAGGGTAATGCTGGTCTTGCAATATGTATTTGAAAGTATTCCCTTTTCTTCAATTTTTTGAAACATTTGAAAAGATCTGATATTAGTTCTTCTTTAAATATTTGGTGAAATTAAGGAATGAATCCATTAGGCCCTGGGTTTTTCTTTGAAGAGAGACATTTTGTTACGGTTTCAGTGTCCTTACTTGCTATTGGCCTGTTTAGCATTTCTATTTCTGCATGGTTCAGTATTGGTAGGTTTTATGTATTCATGAATTTATCCATTTCTGCTATGTTATTCAATTTTTTGGCATATAATTGCTCATAGTAGTCTGTTATGATCCTTCACATTTCTGTGGTATAAGCTGTAATGTCTCTTCTTTCATTTCTGATATTATTTGAGTCTTCTTTCTTTTTTCCTTTGTTAGTCTAGCTAAAGGTTTGCCAATTTTGTTTATCTTTTCAAGAAACCAACTCTTGGCTTTGTTGATCTTTTCTATTGTTTTTCTCAGTTCTATTTCATTTCTTTTTGCTTTGATCTTTATTATTTCCTTTATTCTACTAACTTTGGGCTTAATTTGTTCTTTTTCTTGTTACTTGAAGTATAACATCAGGATGACTCTTTTCTATTCAGCTTTATTTAAAAACAAACTTTGGGATTTTTTTCTTTATGACTACATTTCAAGAGTCACTAAACTTTCCACACACTCTAAGCAAATACACTCAGTTATATATATATATATATTTTTCCTAAACAAATCATATTTTAGGCATAGAAAAGATATATGTGAATGTAATCATTGTTTTATATTACCGAAAATTTGAAAACAAACTAAATATGCACAAAAGAGAATGACTAATCACTGGTTAAAACAATACAATATGTTACAATTATAGGAAAGATAATTGTTAAGACTCTGAGGCAGCATGAAAAACTAGCTACAGATAGCGTTAATTGGGAAAAAGACTCTATGTATACTCTATTATAACTAGGTCAAAACATAATGTATGATGACTTCTGAAAATATTTTTGCTTGATATGTATAGTTATTGGTTGACATGTCTGCCTCCTTCTCTGGACTGTGACTTCTTTGAGGGAGAGATGATATTTTTATCATATCTGCAAAGCTAAGACCTAGAACAAAATAAGGGCTAATGATATTTCTCAGTTAACCTATGAAAAGATAGCAAAGAAAGCAAATTACCAAATTCTATCTATGATCTGAACTCAATTCTGTAAAAACAATACATTCAGAAGGCTAAGGACCTGAAGGAATAAGAATCATAGAGCAGTGATTATAAGGATTCTTTGTTGGTGAGATATTGATTTTGAATGTCTATTATATTTTTTAAAAAAATAATTGTGCTATCTAGAGAAACAATAATAATGACTAGGGGAGTGTCAGCATAATTTAACAGTATTGAAATGCAACTAGAAGAAAACTCTTATTTATTCAATAATGAGAAAGTTTAAAGATGTATGTTGTCATTAAAATTCAATTATATATGTAAATTTTTGGATCTCTGATATATGGAATAAGATGTCAAAAATGATCTACTTCTAACTACTTGTCATAAAATATAAGCTCTCTCCCGATCTGGTATGTCCTCTTCTCTCTAACAATAGAGCTGCTGCGCTGTTTGCATAATGTGAGCCTTTCGCAACTCAGGGTGTGGGGGAGTAGTTGCATCGCAGTCCATTGCATAGCACCACTAGAATTGTACAATGAGCAACCGACATGGCCATAGTGATGGCCATGGTCAGTTCTTATCTCTTTCCACCTATCCAACCATACTCGACTATATACATGCCATTTGCAAAAGTACTTTGGTGCCTATTCCCTTTGCTCTTTGTGTAACATCACAACCCTCCCCCCACCACATTTACTAATAATGTCTGGTATTTATTGAGCATTTATTATGTACACAAAACTCTTATGCTACAAGTTTTATATACATTATTACAGTTTTTTCTTAAATTGATACAATTGTCATCTTCATTTTATAGGTGAGTGAGGTAAGGAACTTGCCCAAGTTGCCATGGCATGAAATGACAGATCTGGAACATAAATTCAGGTCTGCCTGGTTTTTTTTTTTTTTGAGACAGAGTCTCACTGTGTTACCCGGGGCGAGTGCGGTGGCATCAGCCTAGCTCACAGCAACCTCAAACTCCTGGGCTCAAACAATCCTCCTGCCTCAGCCTCCCGAGTAGCTGGGACTACAGGCATGTGCCACCATGTCCGGCTAATTTTTTTCTATATTTTTAGTTGTCCAATTAATTTCTTTTTATTTTTAGTAGAGACGGGGTCTCGCTCTTGCTCAGGCTGGTCTCGAACTCCTGAGCTCAAACAATCCGCCCGCCTCGTCCTCCCAGAGAGCTAGGATTACAGGCGTGAGCCACCGTGCCCAGCCCAGGTCTGCCTGATTTTAAAGCCTGACAACTTAATCTCTTACAAGCCATCCCTCTTCTGTGCTGTCTTTGTGCTCTTCCTTGACTTGCGAGATTCAGCTTATGATTTTTGTAAAGCTTCCCCTGTTCCTCCATCCCAGCCCAAGTTGCCTTAGGTTTCCTTCCTCTACATCCCTTAATACAACTCTGTATTTTCCCAAAGTGTAGCCAGTGTATAGCAAACAGGATATAATCAGTGATTTTCTTTTTCATGCTCCACTTAGTCCATGGGCTTATCAAGAGTGAAAATTGTATACCTCTTCAGACAGAAAATTAAAAGACTGTATTTTATTCATTTGTTGTTCACTTGTGCTTAGCACATGCTTGACACATGAATTAGTTACCCAATACATGTCTGGAAAAATAAAATAATGAATGGCTTGACCACATCTTAGACTCTCGATTCATGGATGTGGTACCAAGAAATGATCACACGTGTGATTTTGGTTGTGATTAGAAACCAGGATAAAATTGCAGTCAGTTATCACAGAGCTGTAGTAAGCACACATTCTTGTTAAGAACATATGGGCTCAGGGTTCTTTTGCAGATATGTTCCTTCATTAAACACTGCGTTAGTCCCATTATTTGTCTACTTAAAACCTGTCCGTGACTTGTTATTTCATTCTTTATCCAGTCTGAATTCCTCAATATGGCTTTAAAGGGCATTCATAACATGGATCAACCCACAGTATTTTTTCATTCTGTTCCAACATGTACCTTTGACGCTAAGCAGGCCAGTCGCTTTACTCTCCCAACACACTAGGCTTATACCACTCTTGGGTCTTTGCTCAGCTCATGTACATTCCCCAGAATACTCCTTTCTGTACCCTTCTTCCCTTCTAAACCTGATTTAGATTCTTAGGCAAATTCAAATTCTACCTACAGGGAGACTTCCCTGTCTACTTTAGGTCTTGGTAAAGTCCCTTTTCTATGGACTTTTATTACCTATGTCAAATAATTTACCACTCAACGCAGTTTTAGTATCCCTTATCTGAAATGCTTGTGACCAGAAGTGTTTCAGATTTTAGATGATTTCAAATCTTGGAATATTTGCATTCTTATTGTATAACCCTAATATGAAAATCTGAAATTCAGAATGCTCCAATGAACATTTCCTTTGAGTATGACCTTTGAAAATCATGTCAGCAACTCAAAAAGTTTTGGATTTTGGAGTATTTTTAATTTTGGATTTTTGGATTAGGGATACTCAACCTGTAATATTGTTGATTATTTCCAGCATTGCATCAGTTATGTTAGCATTATTTTTCCTATAACATTATTAACAGATGCCATGCATTTTTTTAGTTTCAAATCATAAGTTGTTGAGTGCCCACTATGTGCTAAGATCTACTCTGCATGTTTTACAAATATTTCACTATGAAATGATTTGAATTTCTCTTTGGGTAATGACAAAGGAGAAAAATATTCAACAGCTATAGAGAGAAGAGTTGATGAAAGTCAAAACTGATTTCTAAACTAACTTTCTAAAAATAAGTTTGACTCTCAAATTTAACAGTGATCCTAGTAATGCATGTGACTAGATGACAGTATCCAACTAGTTCTGTGCATGAGCATTTTATGTAAGTTAAATATTTAATATATGACATATGCAAAGGGCAGTTTTTACTCTCCCCTGACAGTTGGTGGTCCCTCTGTGAGTCACTATGTTTGGTCTACTGACTCTACCCATGTCAAAAGACCTCAATTGAGCCCAATGCTTTGCCAGTGTCTGCTGTAGGTAATAAAGAGGAACTAGGCAGAAGAGTTTGAATCATTAGTCACAAAAAAATTAAAATTATGGGCCTTACTCATAGGACCATCATATATAAAGAATAGCATCCTTTTTGCCATTATTTGGAGAATATTAATCACTTCACCTTTTATAAGAATAATAACAAAATGGATTTTCACATCATGACCTTAAAGTTGAGACAATTGTGTCTTCAGAAAGAATGAAAACATATGTGTCACAAGACTAACTGAAAACAGAAATTTCATTTCTGTTCATGTTCAGAGTCGCTTTGCTGACACTGTGCTCCTGGGTTTGGAATTCCTTGGAGAGCAGAAGTTGGAAAGTAAAAGGCAAGCCTTTCCAGTAACATTTGGTTTAAATTTGCATGCAATTAAAATTCTTATATTATGGTATTAATAATTTTCCCTTTCTGGTTTCAGAATCATTTGATGTTTTTCTTATATTTAGCAAAAACCTCCTTTTTCTTATCATTTGTAACTATTCTTTCAGATTTACTGAAGTAAAATCAAGAGAAAGAAAAAAATGGGAAAGTCCACACACCGTGGAAAGGTTGTCTTCTTTATTTTCATTGGATAGTTAGGATTATTTAGCAAGTGGAGGATTGCTCTGTCATTTCTATGTTAGGCTAGTTATTATGAAAAGACATCACAGATGTCTAAGTTTGGGATTTGATCACTTGAAAAGGGTAAAAAGTATAATTTATTCTTTAGCTGCAGCAGGTGATGAGTGCAACGAGCAAATTTTGATTCACCTATATTATTAGTACATTTTGAATTAAATTATTATCTAGACACTATAAATATTGCATGCATCCTTCTTAAATTTAATAATTAAAATGTATAACTATTTACAAATATTCCTGAACATGTAACTTAAATAGTCTTAAAACTTTAAGATTTGATATCAAAATATAAGTGAAAATCCATTTATTTACATTTTTCACTTGATATTTGATCTAGTCTGTTTTATGGTTCCCTTTTGATTCAAAGACTTCAGAATTAACACCAAGGACTTTTCAGGGGAAATATTAGTAAAGACAAAAAGCAGTGGTGGTAGAACTATAATACTTCCTACTCTTTTTAAATCAATCCAGGACAAAGGCCATCTAATATTTCAAATTCTGTGGTATGTGAACAGTACTGTGTGCACTAGGCTTCCAGCTCTGGCATTTAGAATGCATACACATGAGCAGAGGAGAATTCCAACAATCCATCTTTTCTTTATAATCTTACAGCCGTTCCAAAAGTCCTTAGCTGGAGGATATATTTGGAAAGTGCTGCTTTTCTGCTCTTACCACATTCAGGTAACCATTCCAAAGCTGCTAAGGTTCCACTTGAGAGGTAACTTGCTATTACCATTTGTGCTGTGTGTCATAAATGGGCCCTATTATTTTCAGCAAGACCCCTTAGCAGCGGTTCCAAAGCAGCGGCTAGAGATTTGATTATACAGGTCTCTCTCCTGAACACATCCTTTCGCATTTGACATTTACACTGGTTGCGGGTTTTTATGTAACTCGTTAGAGAGCAGTCTGAACCTTAAAAAGGTGTTAGTCTTCTTAGAACCCTCTGGCAAAGCAAAGTCTTTTATTGGACTAAAATGTTTTGAGTTGAACACTGTACTTGTCTGATTGGAAAACGTTTCAGGAAACAGATATTGTTATTTTTCTAAGCTAGGCTGCAGGAATTGAGTTGGAGATATCACTGACCAAAAGGAATTTATTTTTCCTCAAAGAGCTGAGAACCAAAGGAAATGACTCCTCTGTTTAAAATCCTTTTATTTCCTCTGTGAACGATATCTGTGCAGCTGAGATGAACCATTCTAATTGGCCCCCACCCAGACTTTATGGGAACTGAGATTAGGAAGTTGTATGGTCAAAATAGTCATTGTACAAATTGCTTCCAGTTTAAAAACCTCAAAGTTCTTGACAAAGCCATGAATCCTTGCCACATTTTATTTTTTCACATGGATGACTGACCTGTCATTCATTAATTACCCTGCCAAGATTTCTTCAGTTCTTTTAGTAACTTCTATATATTTTTTCTTAATTCATTTGGGAGGAGGAGGCAATTTGCAAGACAAGTATGCAGGATTCCTATAAAATTCTCTTTGTGAGGCACCATGTATCTTGCCCATTTCCATTGCCTTCCATTTGAAATAAAATATTGCTGGGCCATGGTCAAGTTTATAAAAATGTGCTTTCTTCCTTTCCTAATTTCATTCTATACTTTCCTTCTTGCCTAGTTTTTCCATATCTTAGAAGAACAAAATGCTGGATAAGGTCTCAAAATTCAACGCCTGTAACTTCCTTTGATACAATCGTGCCCTGGGGAAATAGAATGGCATTCATCATTCTATAAAGCATTCTATGCCCTTGGCTTCTCTTCCAAGCCTTGAGGATCTTATTAATCTTTATATTCCAGGTGCCTAGCATAGTGTTTAAAGGCATTGATACATATTTAGAGGGGGAAGTAGGCTAGAATGGGCAGCATCTGATAGTGTGGGGATATGTAAAGTAGGGAAAGATGGGATTAATTACATACCTTAAAAAGTCAGGAATTATTCTCTGAATTTAAAACTGTGTTGAAGGGATAACAATAACACCATTTCCTCTCTTCTAACATTTTAGTTCTTCCCTGTATTCTATCTACTTCGTGGAAACTTGTTTGACAACCTAAAGCTACTTAGACTTTCTTGGAGGTAGTTGCTCCTCTCAGTGGTTTTCTTTCCAATAATTATTTGGATTTGATGGGGATTGGTAGTAGTTATCTCATTTAACATGTATAACACACATTAAAATGAACTTTAGTAGCCTAGCATTAAACATTGAATGGGCTTTACACATACCAGTTACTCAATCTAATTTGATTTGGTCCAACATTTGTCAGATATCTATTTTTTGGCAGACACTATTCTTGACACTGAGAATAAGAAATGGAAGATATATTGCCTACCTCCAAGTCCTCCAGGGGAGGAAAATCAGGTACTACACACACACACACACACACACACACACACACACATACATACACACACATTCCACAAAGATAATATGATAATATATTTCTGAAGCAATGGGCCTTGCTTAAAAAAAGATAATATGAGCATAATAACTAATAATAATATCTGATGGTGAATGAGTACTTTTTACATGTCAGATATTCCTTTAATAACTCCACATGTCTTAACTCATTAATCCTTCAAAGATCCTGTGAGGTAGGTGTTAAAGTTATCAGCATTTCACAGATGGGAATATTGAAGCACTATGCTCAAGATCACTCAGCCTCCAACCCATAGAGCCCGAGTCCAGGCAGTTCCAAATATATGCTCTTAACTGCTATGCCGTAGTGCTATAAATAAAGTGCTCTTAGACAAAAATCAGGATGTTAAATCATCCCCAAATTTGGAAAAGGCTCGGAGCAAAGGTGATATTTGAGCTTGACTCTGAAGGATGAATGGAAGTTTATTCAGCAGAGATGGCAAGAAAAGATTTACCTAGAAGAGAAAAGAGCATGGCAATGGCAGAAAGTTGTAGAAGTGCATGACACTTTCTGATGTCTTAGAAGTACGGTGTTTGCATGTATGGGAAAAGTAAGTGATATAATCTGGAATTCAGCCTCAAGTTGTTATTGTGAAGGGTCTTGCATAAAAGCCAGATTAAAAAGTTTGTTATAAAAATCACGGGAACCAAGAAGAGGTTCACAGGTAAAGGAAATATGTGGCCAGAGGTATATTTTGGAAAGTCAATTCTGGCAAAGAACTGTTAGTCACAGAGGAGGAGGAAAGCTAGATGCAGGCAGACAGGCTAGGATGATGTATCCTTCCCCTTGCATTCATTTGCTAGTAACAGAAATAATAACTAAACCATGACTTCAACTATTTTCCCCCATAGCATAAGGAGAATGAAGGTACACAATCCAGATTCAGTATAGCGCTTACATCATTAGAGACTTAACATTCATCTATCCTTGGTGTGTGCCTTTTATCTTCATGCCTTCACCTTATGATTGCAGAGAGCTACTCCACATTTAGCATTTTACGTTTGCATTCCAGGCAGAAAGAACAGGAAGGCTGAATGGCAAAAGACAAGTGCCAGCTGAGTGTATCTTTGTTCAAGAGCTTTCCACTTATATGTAATCAACCCCACACTGTAACATGTTCATGGGTTCATGGTACCCAAGTGATGCTGGAAATTGTGGTTGTTATAGGTGGGTATATTGCCACCCATTAATAAAATAGAATGCTCATAGGAAGAGAGTTCTGTCAAAGTAGATATTGCAATTGCCTGTGTGAGAGTTGAAGAGGACATGGACTAGAGCTTTGAGGGTAGAAGAGGTAAAGTGGAGACAAACATTAGGGATGAGGATCAGTAAGACCTGAAGACCGATATACTGAGGCCAACTGGGAAGGGAAGGAATGGAGGAAGATGCTGTGGTTTTGACTTTGGCAACTGTATCGGTGATAATGGTTTTACCTGAGACGAGGAGAATAAAGTAACATCAGTTTTTAATGAACAAAATAATACATTTTGTTCAGATACACTGAGGCCAGAAGATGATGACCTAAGCATTAGGGTGGTCTAAACTATAGCAGTTGATGAAATCACTTAAGAAGAACATATAGGGTGGCATATAGCAGAAGACTAAGGAGAGAGACTTTTTAAGGATAAGGAAAAAAGTCAGAGGAAGAGGAGCAATGTCATAAAAGCTAGGCATAGCATTTCTAAAAAGAAATAATCAACAATGTCAAATACCTTAGACTATTTAAGAATGCAAAGAAGATATTAGGTTAGCAATTAGGTCATTATTATTGTTGAATAGATGTTAAAACAGTGAATACATGAACACATGAATGTCTTAACCATGTATGTAGGTTGAATTCATATTCTTGCAGGGACGAGTTGTGTTAACAGAATAAATCACATAGAAATCAAGGCAGTTCCAAAATCTATTAAAAGACAAAAATGGTATTTTTGGAAAAGAAACATCAAAAAATATTGTCACACACCATGAATAAAGTTCTAAGTGAAGACATTGAACATTATTTCTCGTTTCTCAGAAATTCTTCTATGTGTCCTAGTTTTTTCTAAATACCTATTCCTATAGCTTTTGCAAAACTATGTCTTGTAGAACATCTTGGGGTAACTAAAAGGGCAGAAGGAAAGTTTATTGTGCCTAAGTAAGAGTAACTTGAGATGCTTCCCATTTTTAGATGATCCTTGCCTCTTATCTTTTTCTAAGAGCAGGGCATTCACTCATGCACCTTCAAATATATATTAAGTGATCATTATGTGTCTGACATTGTACTAGGCATAGGACATTGAGTTTAGCTAGCACCAGCATTACTACTAAGAAATCAGTCAGATTTCTCTGTGGTTTCTTTAGAAGAATACTAAAAAAATATTCATTTTTCCTATGTGGATTTATAGCCACTTAGAAATGAATTTTCTTCTAAACTCTAAAAATAGAACAGCTATTATTTTATGAGTTATATCATGACATTGGGTACCAAACTGCTGCTTCCATTTCTTGTTTTAGGCTATAAACTAGCCAGCTCCATGCATGGACACATGCAAATAATAAAAATACCTTAGGAAATTTACAGAAAAATTTTATCGTTAATAAATGTGCATAGATATAGCCTCC
This sequence comes from Avahi laniger, assembly GCA_963575035.1. Lineage (NCBI taxonomy): Eukaryota > Metazoa > Chordata > Mammalia > Primates > Indriidae > Avahi > Avahi laniger. Next base: position 1,148 of record CAUYSK010036907.1, on the reverse strand, counting down.
TGACCTGTTCCATAGTAAAAGAAGGTCATCAGTAAAGATGTATCCTTCAACAGAAAAGAATATGAAAACATCTATAGTTTTCAGGGTCAATTAGCAATTCTCTTTTCACCTTGGCAGGGATGTCTAAAGTTTAAGTGGCCATTTTCATCTTGTCAACACATTTCATACCACTTTCCTTGTTCATCCTTCAAAATTGGTAAGATATCCTAGCTTATTCACAGTTTGCAATTTGCTGAAGGCAGGGGTTTACATACACGTTGTGTGTTATTATGTGGCAGAGATGACATTCTAGCTTTGTGTCTCAGCTAATAAAGTATTTAATTCTTCCATGAAGAATTAATCGTGATGTTCACCAAAACCAAAAAACAACTGTGGATGATAGGTATACCTGTGTGAGCAAGGCTGATGAGGAACTGGAGTGAGAAGAGAGATGGAAAGGAAGCAATTGAAAGTGGGCACTTTATATCCGCAAAACTATAATGAACCATGTGCAAGAAAGTAGAATACTAATAGAGCAAATTCCATGTTTCTGTATATTTTTATGTTCCAAAACATAAAGTTATGATAGCATGAACTGGCAATGTTGCAGTAAAATTGTCGTGTCTTCTATTGATATTTGTAATGTAAATTTGTACAATCCTTCTAGAAAGCAATTTACCCATGTGTTTCAAAGCCTGTAGGTATATTGTTTCAGCATTTATACTACTGAGAACTGATCTTGGGACAGAACCTAATCCAAGAGAAAAAGAAAGGCATCTGTAGAACATAAATAAGGAATCACGAGGGCTGAATAAGTAAAGGGTTGTGTGAATGGAGAAGATTTAAGGGTTTCGAGAAGTGTTAGATCGTTCAGTGGAGTGTTGAAATCCCCTGTTATTATGGTGTTATTGTTTATCATGTTGTGTAGATCAGACAAGGTTTGCTTTATGTAACTGAGTGCTCGTGTATTGGGTGCATAGATATTAACGATTGTAAACTCTTCTTGTTGGATCTTCCCTTTCACCGATATATAGTGGCCATCTTTGTCTTTTTTTACTTTTGTTATTTTAAAGCTTATGTTATCTGAAAATAGTATGACTACCCCTGCTTTCTTTTGACTTCCATTCGCCTGGATGATTGTTTTCCATCCCTTGACCTTTAGTCTGAAG
>CAUYSK010036906.1:0-12478 GCA_963575035.1 Avahi laniger | reverse complement strand
AAGCAAGCTGACTTTGGAAGGTAGGATCAAACCTGCTCCCAATTTAATGTTACTTGGAGCTGAAGTATTTATAGCTTTGTTTTGCTGTATCATTATAAGGTATCTGAATAAAAGAAAATTAATCAATTCCTTAAGTGTTTGTGCCTCTGGGGTTTTGCGGGGAATAAACTAACAGAATTTTCATTTATTATAATTAGTTTTTCTGCCTTCATTGGAGTCTGTAGCCCTAGTGTAAGAAATTTAATATTTATTCTGGGTCTTCCTTTAATAATGAAAGCTGGATTCCCATTTGGGAATTCTCAATATTCTTTTATTCTTACTGCTAAAGCATAGTAGAAAAAAGTTTTTAGAAAGCAATAACAAAGTGTTCCCCTTCCCTAAGATACACAGAGCTGGCTTTATAATTAGTGTTTTCATAATCGAGAGCCTTTAAAACATAGTATTCATTCCAGTGTTTCCATATTTAGAGCAATTTTTCATATTGTTTTGGCTATTTAAATTTTTCTTATTAAACATGTTTGCAAAAACACAGGAAATCACTTTGATGAAAACCATGATCTGAAGTACAGTTCTTTAAAACCCAGCGAAATCGCACCTTGTAACCCTTTAAATCCAGGTAATGTTTCCTAGCTGAAAGTTCTGAATGCCCAACTTCTTCTACACATGACTGATTGAAATTTTAAAAATAAATATCATAAGACTGAAATGACCTTGGACAGCCAACTTGATGGTATTTGTTTACCAATGGTTTTCAAACCACCAGTTTGAAAATTTGGGGTGATTATATATGTGTCTCTGTGTGTGTTTAATTATAAAATAGACTATTTTTTTTTTCTTTTTTTGAGACAGAGTCTCACTGTGTTGCCCGGGCTAGAGTGCCGTGGCATCAGTCTAGCTCACAGTAACCTCACACATCTGGGCTCAAGCGATCCTCCTGCCTCAGCCTCCCAAGTAGCTGAGACTACAGGCATGCGCCACCATGCCTGGCTAATTTTTTCTATATATTTTTAGTTGTCCAATTAATTTGTTTCTAATTTTAGTAGAGACGGGGTCTCGCTCTTGTTCAGGCTGGTCTCGAACTCCTGAGCTCAAACAATCCACCCGCCTCGGCCTCCTAGAGAGCTAGAATTACAGGCGTGAGCCACTGCGCCCGGCCTAGTTTTGTTTTTTTTAACATTGGCTTGATATAGCCATAATCTTAATTTCTGAAATTAAATGTCCAAGGAGTGTAATTGAGGAACAAATTTAGGAATTTTCCTCTTGGAGTCCCTATTTACCAAATATCCCTGGACAAATACAGGTTTGTCTTTTTTAAAAAAGAGAGGTGGGTCAAAAAAAAAAAAAAAAGAAAAGAAAGGAATGCCCCCAAAGAAAGGCACCTGTGTGTAGATTTTCTAAATAAAAAGAGGATTGGCTATCCCACCTCCCCATTGTTTTCCTGCGGCCACCAAAGCTGAAGATTAGATGTCACTGAGACTTCCATTTCTATGACCTGATTCTCCCTGACATGCCGCATAAATGGTTTCTTGGATTTGAGAAGAGAGAAAACCTCCTTCTCAATTCTCCCCTTAGACTCCCAATAAGAGAATTTGTTTGAACAACAAGAAAGCAACATGGGAATGATTGCCAAACCCACAACAATTACACCTCCTCCTTTAAACGGGACTCTTTTCAGGCAGCAGTGTGCCCAGCCCCAGAGGAAAACTATGATTGGTCTAAGCCTGTTATGACTATCTTATTTCTTTTTGCCAGTGATTGGTCTAGAGCAATGATTCTCAACTTCAGATGATTTCTCTCTCTCAATCTCTCTCTCTCTCTCTCTCTCTCTCTCTCTCTCACACACACACACACACACACACACACACAAAACGTGGCAGTGTCTGGAGACATTTTTGGTTGTCCAAATCGGGAATGTGCTCTTGGCATCTAGTGGGTAGAGGCCACGGATGCTGCTAAACATCCTGCAATGCACAGGACAGCACCCACAACAAAGAATTATCTAGACCCAAATATCAATATGGTTGAGGTTGAGAAACCCATCTATGGGCTGACATGTAAAATAGTTCTGGACAATGAAAAGTGACAGGAAAGAAATGAGGGAACTTCTAGAAAGTATTTTTGCTCCTTAAAAAAGAGGAAATATTTTTTGCCCCTACCTCCATCTTTCCTTCTTGGAATAATAGAGTATGAAGACGTGATGGTTGGTACTGCTGCGGCCATCTTGGGACCATGAGGGGAGACAATACCAACATGCCGAGGATCTTTGAGCCACCATACCAACCTAGGACCACTTTTCTCCAGACTTCTTGTTATATGAGAAAGTTAATTATCTTTATTTTTTAATGGTTGTTAGTTTGTATTTTTATTACCTGTAGTCAAAAGCATCATAATTATTACATCTACTGTGGCATATACTTTTTCCATAAAAGGTTCACATTAGGTTGACTAGAAAACAGCAAAACTTTTAGAGATTCTGACATTTTTCAATGAGCTGGGCTAAGTGACTTGCTTCTTACACAAAGCCCCAAGAATGACAAATGACTCTATATCATGGGTCTTCAGAGGGACTCAAGAAGACTGAAAACTGTGAAGCCATCCTGTCCTAGTTTAAATCCAAGCTCTGCCACTTAGTAGATGTGTGATCCTGGGCACATCTACTGCTGTGCTTCAACTGCCTCATCTGTAAAATGGGGATAATAATGGTGTCCTCAGAGGTTCAATGCATTATCACATGAAAAGTGCTTAAAACCATGTTTGGCATATATTAAGCACTATGTTCATATCATCATTATCATCATTATTAAAGGTTTCATCTGAGAATGCCAAGCACCTGCTGAACAATTTTCATATCTGAATCTTACCTGAACACCTGACTATCCTTCAAAGATGATACCGACAGTTGAGTAGGCATTTTATGAGAGCTACTGATAGAGAGATGAATTAGCGATAGTCTTTCTATCCATTCTTACCAATTCCACCATCGTTTAGGGGCATAGCCAGATGGCTCGGGCCAACTCTTCCCAGAATAACAGTGGCACAATGCTAGCAGTCCCACTGTAGGCATGTCCCTGGCTGGCAGAGGAGCCGATTCCATAAGAAACATGCCTCCTGTCTTCCGTTATGAATGATTCCCTCACTTGGTTACATGTGGATCCAGATGCCTGGTCTAACATTCTTATACTTCTGTTTCACATCAGTCCTTAATGCTGTCAAACCAATACCAGGAAAGATACCGTGAAGTTCTCAGTTTCCTCATACTCCCTGGGTAGAGTAGCCGTCCTCAGAGCCTGCTGTCCTCCTCTTTGTCTTTAAAAACCTCTTTTGTTGTCTGAACATGTGGCTTTGACATGAGGCCTTCGGGGATCTGAGCCAAACTTGGGTGCTAAGTCGCCATGGGACCTCAGGCAAGCGACTCAATCTCACTCCATTTCCTCATCCTCAAAATGCGACCCTATTTTATAGAGTCTAATTCTGTTGGGTTCTAATTCCTGTTCACTTATGTAATAACGAAATCAGTGTTCCATAATATTTCATGGCTTCGTGCAAGTGGACTGCACTGAACTACACTGGACCTCAGCCAAATCGTATGCTCCCTTTTCATAAATACCTGAGTAATATTTTAACCTCAGAAGGCAGGGGAAAAGCAATAGGAACCTGGGAACAGTCAGCCAAGAATCCGCATGAGTTGTGTATTCAGAGTGGCGCTCCTACTGTCCTGGCGCATAAATCTCAATCTCTGCACATCTGTTCTTTTTTGTAGCCTCCACGCCCCACAGCTTGACAACCACTTTAATTAGCCAGGTCTCGCTAGGCAAAAGCAGTCCTGTGCACAGTGAGGTATCCTGTCTTGTGTAAACGTTCAAGAGCTTGGCACCGCATGTTTATTTTCACCCTTCCTAGAAGAAACCTACCCTTTTCCCCCTCTGCCACCTTTCTGTTCCAGGCAACAGGCTGCACACCTCCCCCAGTCTTGACGAAAGTGCTGGCAAGAGACCCGATCTTCAGACTATTCCCTTCCACCAGTGCTGTCCTGCCAGCGTTTCTCCGAGTATGTGAAACGTGGCAGGATGACTTTGATAGTACCTAGATACCCTTTTCAATATGAAGCTCTTTTCACTCAATTTTGTATTCATTGATTGTTAGTTAATTTTAATTTTTATTTATTTATTTATTTATTGAGATAGTGTCTGGCTCTGTTGCCCAGGCTAGAGTGCCGTGGCGTCAGCCTAGCTCACAGCAACCTCAAACTCCTGGGCTCAAGCAATTCTCCTGCCTCGGCCTCCCGAGTAGCTGGGACTACAGGCACGCGCCACCATACCCAGCTAATTTTTTCTATATATTTTTAGTTGTCCGGCTAATTTCTTCCTATTTTTTAGTAGAGATGGGGGTCTCACTCTTGCTCAGGCTGGTTTCGAACTTCTGACCTCAAGCAATCCTCCCACCTTGGCCTCCCAGAGTGCTAGGATTACAGGCGTGAGCCACCGGGCCCGGCCTCAATTTTGTATTCTTAAAGGTGAAAAGAATGGGGTGATATAAATACATTTTATTTTCTCATGGCAAGTGAATTTCAGTACAAACAACATAACCTTAAGTATTTCCTTTCGCAGCTAATGCGGATGGAGTGTTGAGTATGTTCCAGGCCAAGCTGGCAGGGCCTTGGAGGCGTCATCCTCACTGCCCTCAGCAGTAGACATGATTATTATTCCCACTTTACACGTGAGGAAAGCGAGTTTCAGAGGGGTTAAGTAATTTGCTCGTTATTGTATCGGAGCTACCTTAACCTCTCTGGTCTTCTGCTCTGTCGACATATTCACTTTAAATTGTTAATCATTGAAATGAGGCTCAACAGCAGCAGAATCAGGGATTCGGTGGGCCTTGTGTTGGCCCAGGAATCTGTGTATACTCCACTCCCCAGCAGGTGCTGATGTAACTCTCTGGGGACCATCTCTGAGAGCCTCTGATCTGCGCTATCTCTACTGCTCCTTCCGGCTGGAGAAGGGAGCAACAAATGTCACTTATTGGGCACCATGTGTGCCGGGTACTAAACTGGGCATGTACATTGGCCATTCGATCCAGTCCTGTCTCCCAGCAGGTCCATTGCTGCTATTGCAGAGACGGGGGAACGGAGTCCACCTCTCGCACACCGGCCCGGCTCTCACGTGGCTGAGCCAGGATTCAATCTCAACTCTGTTTTTCTCCAAACCCTGTGCTGTTGATTTCCATGATATGATCCTTTGAAAACGTGGCCAAAAATTCCTGTTCTTCCTACCTCTTAAGGTGATCATGAAGATCAAATTTAGTGATATATGTAAAAGTACTTTGTGATCTGTGAGGTGCCATATTTCGCTGTTCAATCAATATTTAGTCTGAGCACGTCATTGCCCTACCTAAAACCTTCCCGTGGCTGCTGTCTCACTCAGAGTTAAAGCAACAAGCTTCACTGCCTGTCTGATCTCATTCTTACTAACCTCTCATTCACTCCTGATCGACCACTCTGGCCTCCTCAAATACACAAAGCATGCTCCTGCCTCAGGACCTTTGTCCTTGCTGTTCCCTCTGCCCAGCAGGCTTTTCCCTCACACATCTCCTCGCGTGGATCTCCTTCAGATCTTAGCTCCAATTTCCAGAAAGACCTTCTTTAACACCCCCATGTAAAATTGCAACATTTTGCAATCCTCCAACCCCCTGTTCTTTCTCTCTGATTGATTTTTCTCCAAAGTACCTATCATCGTGGAGCACACTATTTATTTACGTATTATCCCCCCGACACACACTTAGAACATAAGCTCTGGAGGAGAGGGACTCCTGTCTGTTTTGTCTTAACTGCTCAGGATGATACCTAACCTAGAGAAGGTCCTCAGTAAATAGATGCTGAATGAATAAATGAATGAATGAATGAATGAGTTTATTAAGCATTCTTGCTGCCAGGCATGGTGCTAGGTGCTAGGGATTCAAAGACGAAGCAGATAGATACAACCTTGGCCTTTTGGGGCCTATTAAACGGATTATTTCCTGGTTTCTTTTTTATGTCCAATTTATTTCTGGATTCTTAAACACAAGAGCACAAAATGCGACTACATATATATAATCTGAATAAATCTCTCAGCAGCAGCTTTGTCACCCCGGCTCCGACGAAGCTTAGAGGTGGAGCTCTGATCCTTCCCTGTCCTTGCCTCAGTCACAGAATCTCCCCTTTTTCCTTCCAGGAAAAGCCCCAGATCCTTTTGGCCTCCACCCAGCTCTCCCTCCCCCGAGAAGCCAGGACTCAGCTGAAGTTCAGCAATGGTGAGCACTCGACTTGCTCCCCTGGGGATATGGCACATTAGTCACCCCATAAACATTTAATTTTATTTAGCTATATTTTATAAGCTGGCACATTATCAGAGCTGTCTTTCTCTATTTCCCTAAGTGCCACTGTTCGAAGGTACCCATAATGCCTCTTAATGTTATGTCCCTCTTTGCTTCTAGTAAAACACGGGAATATACAACAAAAGAAACTGGGAAAGGCAGATGCTGAATGAGTTAGCCAAGAGCGCTGGGGGAAGGAAACGTGTGTCGTTCAAGTGCAGCGGATTTCTCAAAGGGTGTTTCCCTGATGACCTGCGGGGAGCTGCCTGGGGACCTTGTTGACGACCCCCCTGGGCACACGTACACATGCACACACGCACACGCAAGAGCGATTCTGTCAATCTGGGCCGGAGCCCTGGAATTAGCATTTTAACTTTTCATGGCGATATTAATGTACAGAAAAGTACAAGTAAGTATACCACTCAATTAATTTTCACACACCCATGTAACCAGCACCCAAGTCAAGGAACAGAATGTCGCCAGCACCCCAGAAGTCCCCTTGTGTTCCCTTTGTCACACCTCCCTCCAATAGTTCCTGTTATCCTGACTTATAACCCATAGATTCCGTTTTGCCAGTTTCTACATTAATCTAAATGGAAACGTGGTGGGTACTCTTTGGTGTCTGGCTTCTTTTGCTCAGCGTCTACTTGAGAGAGTCATCCATGTTGCTGCCTGATGTACCAGTTTGTCTTTTTCATTGCCATAGAGTTTTTGTATTATGAATATACTGCAGTTTTTAAATTTACTGTAAGACTGATGATGGACAATTGAACAGACTTCAGTTTGCAGTTATCGTAAATAGTGCTGCTGTGAACACTCTAGTGTATGTCTTTTGATGAATGTATGTGTCCATTTCTAGTGGGTCTACACCTAGGAGTGGGATTGCTGGGGTAAATCAGCAGGTTTTGTTTTTTTGTTTTTTTGTTTTTTTTGAGACAGGGTGTCATTCTGTTACCCAGGGCTAGGGTACAGTGGTGTTATCATAGCTCATAGCAACCTCAAACTCCTGGGCTCAAGCGATCCTCCTGCCTCAGCTTCCCAAGTAACTGGGACTACAGGCATGAGCCACCACACCTGGCTAATTTTTCTATTTTTAGTAGAGATGAGGTCTCCCTCAGGCTGGTCTCGAACTCCTGGCCTCAAATGATCCTCCTGCCTTGGCCTCCCAAAATGCTAGGATTACAGGCATGAACCACCTCAACCAGCCATAATCAGCATTTTTGACAAGCAACTCAGGCAATGCTGACTCATGCTGAAATTTATAAACCACACGAATAGACAAACAAGTTAAGTGCTATTTACCAAGATTATTAATCAGGCTTGACTTGTACGTCAATACAGAAGATGTAAACTGTGCCCACAAAAATCTTACAGTCTTATTGAGAAAACAAAACATGGACTCAATAAGCTTATATTGAAGAAAACACTGTATGGAAAATAACTCAGAGATCCAATCCAGATGTTCTACTTTGGAACAATACACACATACATAGAGCAGAGGTGAAAATTGTCTTCCTATAGGAAAGACTCCAGGTATGTCATTTGGCATAAATAGTGTTTTAAAAAATCAAGATATGTCCTAAAAAGTCTGTTTCTGGTTTCTCTTCAAAACTTAAGCTCTGCCAACACTGGATCCTCATTCCGACATGGTAGCAACTGGCTGGAGCTAAGCAAGAACCGTCCCTTTAAATGAAACATGTGGTCTCCAGGGCACCATAGTCCCCACCAATCCCTGTTGGCTTCCCCTGGTCTCCTGCCCTCATTTATGTTAGCTGCCTGATTCCTGTGAGCATTTGACTTTCCAGTACCTCATATAGAAAATTACATTTTTTGAACAAACATTTTCCCATATGATACTTACGCTAGTCCTCACGAGAACCCCAAGGGTCATCTTGGGCTTGCTAAGATTGTACCCATTTGGGAACTGAGAAAATTGGGGCTTCGAGAGTGATTGAACAAAGATGCATAACTAATAAATGGTGGGTTGTTTTTTTTTCCCCCTAACACAGGGGGCTATTTTGAGAAGTATTTTAAAATTGTGTGTGTGCTTTTTTTTATGTGAAGCAATAACATAAAAAAATCAAGATAGGTGCAACAAGATGTTCATAATAAAGTTCAGAGAATACTTTTTAAAGATATCAGGGAAGGGAAAAAAGCTCAAAGGACTGAAGTGGTCACGAACACATTTCCCCCAAGGGTGTCCCCTGAGCGGTGACAGGTGACCAAATGTGAAGGAGGGCAGGGGATGGCATTCTGTAGGAGTCACAAGTAGGCGGGTCTGAGGTAGGGATGGACAAGAGAGTAGTGGGAATCGAGTGTCCTCACCTGTGTTGCCTTGGGCAAAGGGCTTCACTGTGCTGGATCTCTGGGTCCCATTAAAGGTAAACACCTCATTTAATTTTGAGAGAACTAAAGGAAATTAGGAAAGCTAAGATAGTTGTGCATTATTCTTCCTCATTCGGAAGAATAGCACAGCACTAACTCTGGCAATCACACAAGAAATGATAGCTTTTGTGCTCTTAATATCACGAGGTCGATGGCTAGCTTGCTAGAGGTTGGCACCACAAAGGGGAGAAGAACTGATTAAGTCCCCAGGAAATCTGATCTTGAAGCAAGACCTGCATCCTTGTGCCATGACCCTCCACCCTGCCCCTACCTCACCTCTCAACTGCACGGTGGGATTTGTTTCATCTGAACTATCTTCCTCAGTGTTACTCTTTCATTTTCTTTTAAAGTCACTGCCAAAAAGTATCATCCATTTGGTAAAATATGCCAAGACAAAATCTTCCTTTAGATGTGCCCACTGTGGGTCTAGCCCCGTCATTGGTCTAGCAGGCGTCGGTGCTTAAGAAGGGAGGCCGTGTGGTACGGTGGAATTAGTGTGCACCCTAAGACTTGACATGGGCTCGATTTCATGGACATCTTCTCACTGTGTGGTCTTCACTGAGCCATTGAACCTGTCCAGGTTTCAATTTTCATTGTCTGCAAAACGGGAAAACTACTCCCAATCAGGGTGATTGTGAAGGTTCAAGATAAATAAAGTGGCTGGCACATAGTAGGTGTCAGTTCATTGTCACTATTATTGTTCCTGTGCAAAATCTTTATCAGAAGAGCCTATGAATTAATTTACACTTAATTTTTTTGAGACCTTCCCTGGGCACAGAGCACAACATTGTGAACACACGAGGGACTCAATCATACCAGCTGACTTTCTAGACTCAGCTGTGTTGCTAAAAAAGCTGTGTGACCTTGAGCAAGTCCCTTAACTCTCTTAGGTCTCAGTTTCTACACCTATAGAAAATGGAGGAGTGACCCTCTATACACTCTAGCATTAACGTTTAAAAAATCCCACACATGGCGCAGTGGTTCACACCTGTAATCCTAGCACTCTGGGAGGTTGAGGCGGGACAATTGCTTGAGGTCAGGAGTTCGAGACCAGCCTGAACAAGAGCGAGACACCGTCTCTACTAAAAATAGAAAAGATTAGCCAAGCAACTAAAAATAGAAACAAAAAAATTAGCCAGGCATGGTGGCAAGTGCCTGTAGTCCAAGCTACTCAGGAGGCTGAGGCAGGAGGATCTCTTGAGCCCGGGAGTTTGAGGTTGCTGTGAGCTAGGCTGACACCATGGCACGCTAACTTGGCCTGGGCAACAGAGTGAGACTCTGTCTCAAAAAATAAATAAATAAATAAATAAATGCTACACATAACAGAAAAAGAACTAAGAGTAATTATTATTATTATTATTATTTAGTAGCTGGGATTACAGGCACATCTTACTATGCCCGGCTACTTTTTTTTTTTTTTTTTTTTTTTAGACAGTCTCACTCTTTTGCCCAGGCTAGAGTGAGTGCTGTGGCGTCAGCCTAGTTCACAGCAACCTCACACTCCTGGGCTCAAGCGATCCTCCTGCCTCAGCCTCCCGAGTAGCTGGGACTACAGGCATGCGCCACCATGCCCAGCTAGTTTTTTCTATATATTTTTAGTTGTCCGACTAATTTCTTTCTATTTTTTAGTAGAGACGGGGTCTCGCTCTTGCTCAGGCTGGTTTCGAACTCCTGAGCTCAAACAATCTGCCCTTCTCGGCCTCCCAGAGAGCTAGGATTACAGGTGTGAGCCACCGCGCCCGGCCTACCTGGCTATTTTTTTAAATTTTTTTTTATAGAGATGGAGGTCTTACAACATTGTCTGGGCTGGTCTCGAACCCCTGACCTCAAGTGATCCTCCTGCCTTGACTTCCCAAAGTGCTGGGATTACAGTCATGAGCCACCATGCCCAGCCTTAAGAGTAAATTTTTAAATGAAACTATGTCACCAATAAGTCCAGAGCATTAAGAAGGTTTCGGGGTTGTTTCCAAGATTCATTAAGGACGTAGATGTTTTTCTTATCCTGTCTCTGCCATGCTTTTGTAATAATGATACAAAGCTACTGCAGCTCCAGCCATCACATCTTTCCATGAGAATGTCCAAAGGCCAGAGGGAAGGGCAGTTTCTCCTCATGCATTATTTATATCAGGGATAAAAATTTTTTCTCACAGGCTTCTTCTTGAGTTCATTGGCCACAGTTGTTTCACCACCTGGCAAAAAAAATGGAATCGCCATGATTGGTCCAGACCAACATATCTCAACCATGTCACTGTTGGCATTTTGGACAAGACGATTCTTTTTTGGGGGTGCTGCCTGATGCATCATACGAAGCTTAGAAGCATCTCTAGCCTCTGTCATCTAGTCAGCGGTCCCTTTTTGGCATCAGGGACCCGTTTGATGGAAGACAATTTTTCCATGGATGCGGGGTGGGGGTAAGGGTTGGTTTCAGGATGATTTTAGTGAATTACATTTATTGGGCACTTTATTTCTATTATTATTACACTGTGATATATAATGAAATAATTGTACAACTCACCATAATGCAGAATCAGTGGGAGCCCTGAGCTTGTTTTCCTGCAACTGGACAGTCCCATTTGGGGGTGATAGGAGACAGTGATACCTGAAGTCCAGTCTACTCCATAATCTTGTTTTGGTTGCTGTTACTGCAGAAAACCCTGCTTCACAAAGATAAGATGTTGGAAACGGAAGCCGGCTTTTCAGTGCTTTTGTGGCACTCTCAGGATATTCCGCCTCAACTTTAGAATGTACGGAGATCTGAAGTTGTCTCAAACATACTTTTAAGGCCACCGTCATTTGCGATCTCAAGCAGTTGATCCTCCTCTAGCACAAAGTCGATTCACCTGGCTTATTCACAAATGGGTCACGGATCCATTCCTTCCCAGTTCGCGCCTCTTTCGTGGTTAGAAAGTAACATCCAAACTCTTTTGAAAGCTGAGACAGGTGATCATGCACCAGATGGGAGAAAGTGGGCCCTTATACATTTCAAAACCTCTGCTAATATTTGAAATGTCAAAAATCCCAGTGTTCACTTGTTGCCCCCATAATTCCAGTTTGGCTTTGAATGCAGCCACTTTATCTGCCAACTTGAACACAGTTGTCGTTCTCTCCTGAAGTGACAGATTGAGTTTGTTGAGCAGGTTGAATATGTCACACAAGTAAGCAAGTTTTGTGACCCATTCTGTGTCCCTAAAATGTGCTGCCAGTGGTGAGTGGCCTCCAAACTGGAAAAAATAGAACTGAGAAATAAATTTCTACTGTTTTTAGCCACCCAGTCCAGGATATTTTGTTACAGTAGCCCTAGCTGACTGATACAATTTCTTTTGTATTTTCAAAAACCATCCAAAGCAATGGATTTCAGACTCCTAGGAAAGGCTCATGAATGAGATATGTGGAGAGCAATTAATTGCCTCAATTCCTTCAACTGCTCATCTCAGAATTACTTATCAGAAACTTTGTTCTTTGTCCAGTAATTAACGTCTTATATAAATTGATATTTAAATTCATCTTGACTCTGGTGAGGAAAAAATCTCGACACCGAATGTTTAGCACGTTTTCCTAAAACATCTATTGTGATCTCTAGAACGATCATTGAAAATGAGTAGCATAGGCCGGGCGCGGTGGCTCACGCCTGTAATCCTAGCACTCTGGGAGGCCGAGGTGGGCGGATCGTTCTGAGCTCAGGAGTTTGAGACCAGCCTGAGCAAGAGCGAGACCCCATCTCTACCAAAAAATAGAAAGAAATTAA